>JAAOAY010000223.1:0-41584 GCA_013396255.1 Fusarium sp. NRRL 25303 | reverse complement strand
TCTTTCTTCCTCTCTTTCTTCCTCTCTTTCTTCCTCTCTTCCTTCCCCTCTTTCTTCCTTCCTGTCCTCCTCTCCCTCTTCTTTCTTCCCCAAAATGAATAGTGGGGCTGCTTAGGCAACTAAATTGAGGCCTAATCATAGCCCATATGCACATGCATGTCAGCAGCATTCCTGCAATACTCATCTTACGTTTGTTTTGAACTTTCTCAGATCTTTTACTTGTTATGCCACAAAAGCTAATTAGATACAGAGCCCAGTATCTTAAAACACCCATATCTGTCCGCCCTTACTTCAGACCCAACATCGCCAGGTGATGAAAAAGCACCGCATTAAAAAAAACACCTCTGACGATAAGATTGTTGAGAAATGCAACAAGCTGGTATGACGCAACCCTTTCAGCGCATTCTTCCCTTAGGCTAAACGTGTCTAGACCAAACAGTCTTGCTCCGGGCCAGTATGGCATGACTTTAACGACGAAGAAATCCCTAATGATAATTATCTTGCCCTTGTCGTGGACGTGGATCGGTCGAGCGGCTCAGTATGGTTTTCGGAACGTATAACCAGGACGTATCTGGATATGGTCGGGCAGGACAACAAGGGAATGGTGGTCGTATGCTTTGACGAAGATGTTGAAGTTGTGTGCTTTGGCGCATGTAGAGTGGGTAAAATTTTCGGAGTGCAGACTTCTACCACTTGATTGCTTTTCGCCTGGTCAAAAATTCGATTGCTAAAGTACGCGGACAACTGATTGTAATAAATGGCGTCGCGTCGGGGAAATGCGGTACAGTCAGACGAGCTGTAAAGTCCTCACGTTGGTTAGCAACAACACGAATAACATCCATATCTTCCAATTCATAGACATTGGAGTAAAGTTGTACTGCATGAGTTAGTCCAGAAGGTTTCAATGGTATGTTAGGATTGGGCTGCTACCATCATCCTCGACTGTTGCATCGGGGTTGTCTACCAAAGACTGCGCAGCCTGTACTTCTCCTGAGTCGCTCTCGTCGCCGCATTCGCTTCCCTCTGTGTTATCACTATTCTCACTATGGTTGCCATCATTATAATCATCGGTTGGTGTTTTGTTCAATGGCTGGTGCTTCGCAAGATCTATGACGCCATGATAACTTGGAATAGCTACGTGTTGGAGCGAATTTGGGTTGGTTCGAGATCGCTTTGTTGTATGATCAGAGAAATGAGCTCCTCGTTTAATATGCGTGGTATGGGCGTCGTCGGGGACTAGAATAGCGTGAATAGTTTATTATGATAATAACAATGCAGTTAATACCTAGACGCTCTAGTAGGGAAGCGGTAAAATATTGGCGAGTAAGGCTAATGATGCCATCCGTAATTTCAACACTATGATTCCAGATCTTTAATTTGGAAATAAATTGAGTGGCATGATTTTTAATCTTGTAAAGCTTGGAAATGGTAAATGCGGTGCTGCAAAGAAAGAGAACCACGCTCCCGAGATCTCTATGAATGGTTGATAATAAAGCACGAGCTGATTTGCGTCGACTCCGCGCAGCTTCAGAATGCTTCTCACGTTGTACATGAGTCTCCTGAATGAGGTTGATCATGGTTGTAAGGGTACTCTCTTGAGATTCGGTAAGAGTCGGGTTTTCTGCCAGGCTTGATCGAACCTTATCCACACGTTCAAGCTCAATATTGAGGTCCATAATTGATAAAGGTGGCGGGGGTTCCAATAAGTTAGGCAAAGGAAGGAAGAGAGAAAGGAAGGAAGGAAGGAAGGAAGGAAGGAAGAGGGGAAGAAGGGAAGAGGGGAAGAGGGGAAGAGACTAGTTCTTTCCGCAATTTGCTGCATGCGTTGGCGGCAGCAAGTTGAAATCGCGCCTGAGTGGATCAGACACGGATAATACTTGGCGGAAGGCTACTGGCTAACTGGAAATCTGAGATTGCTTACGTTAAAGTTCGAACCAATAGTAAGACATGCGAGTGGATCTCGTCCAATCCTAAAATGGCTAAGTTTCTGGCTGCATCGCTCTTTCCAAGTGGAGCTAATTCTGAGCTTTTGATTTGCGAGGAGCTGCCACTCACCCCACTTTCATCAAGTCAAGGTGTGTTGAAATGTTCCACCACAACAACTGCAGGGTAGCAACCACTGTTGAAACACATATCAGCATATGTAACGCCTGCACGAACAAAATCCAATAGATCGTCCTGGAGATATGCAGACTGCCGAATTTGTCAATGAAAAAATCACTCCACTATGCTCTCTCAATGGAGATTATATGTTGTCTACATGGCGTATGGCGGACCTAACATGCAGTCATTCATGCAACTTAAAAGCTGGAGATATCCGGAGATGTAACTACCAAATTCCCATTCAGGACATCACCCAACTTGTTTTCAGTCATCTCTATCATTATTCACTGTCTCTTTCCGTTGTTCCTTTTGGCCTTTGATACCGTTATCATGGATTATCAAGACTGCAAACTCGAAGAGCATTTCGATGACATGGAAATCGCACTTATACACCAAGTAGACAACGCAAATCATCATCTAGAAAGCACAGCTTCTGCATTCTGGCAGGCTTACCTGCAACGAAGTTTTCCCAGACCCTGGCTAGTACTTTGCGAACAAGGTCCTGATGGAAGCTTGAGGCGAGTTGACATGAAGGTGATATATTACAACAGTCATAATCGCAACTTTTCTCCAGTCCTGTTGGTCGAAGTCAAACGCAAGAAGGGATCAATGCATGAGGTTGAAGAACAGGGCTTAGATGCTGCTCTAAAGGCTATCAACAGCCAGAATTCGACGGGCATGTATGTCATCACGGCAATCGGGCTCAAATATAGAGCCTGGTATCTGAGTAGCGGAGATCGAGAACTGCAGCCATTGCATGGCAGCATTGAGAGGGCGAGTTGGGAGTATTTACATGTCAAACAACAAGCTGGCGTTTTGAACCTGGAAGAAACAATCCGGCTCATCAAGGGAGAGATGCCTATGCAACAGGCAGGGGTCGTCCCAAGTCAACATATTGAGTTGGAGAATATTCTCCGGGCCGAAGCATCCCATATCCAGGAGGGATATAGTGTGCAGCAGGCTGGTTTGGCTAGAGATGGCCAGGGATATGGGGTACCTTGTTACCCGTCTACGACATACCATGAACAGCCATCGGAGCAGCAAACAGATGCCCAGTGGCCTGGCCCCATGGACGTTGAAGCGAAGGCAGAGTCAAGCGGTGAAGAAGACGAACTGTCGCAAGCTGAGGACAGCAAGGGCAAGAAGCCAAGAAAAGAGAGGACGATAGTGAACGTGAGAGTCACATTGATACCTCATAGCTTTCGGAAGGATCAGTGCGAGTTTCGGGATACCAAGAACATCAAACAGGCTACTCTGAGGAGTGATTGGAAGGAGAAGCATGATGGGAGTAAGACCTACTTTGAGTACAAAAGTAAGAGCCATCGCTATCGGTGCGAGAAATTTGAGAACCACCGTTAGTCTTGGTCTGAATGGCGTGCCATGTCTGTTGCCAACGGGAACCGAGGTTTGTGCGCTATTTCCGAAAGAGGAATAGCGATAAACGAGATGACCCACTCTCAGGAGTGTCAGATTGGGAACTAGCCTGGAGTAACAATGTTCCGTTATTTAGTTTTTTAGCTCAAGTTCAATGCAGACAGCATGACCCCTAACTTCTTAATCGCACCGATAGCCACGTACGTTCCTACATTCTATGCTCCTTGTTTTATTTAATATTGCTCTATATTTTTCCTACACAAGATGGCCAGGCTCTGCTTAACACGCAGATGTGGCATTTGCCATTTCGACTTTTGCGAGAATGATGCAATTATTGCTGGTATTTATTCTCTATATTAGAATAGTGGTAACAACCCTACTGACTTGTAGCAGTGAGACCCGATGGTAAAGAATCAAAGCAGTTTAAGTACCGCTCTGATGCGGAAATTCACGACTCAATTGGACTTATTTGGTGCAATGCATGCCCTATTCCTTGCGTTCATCGACGCGATCAGGCTGTCGGCTGCCATCGCGTTTGCCAGAACATCCTGACTCCTTTGCCTCTTGCCGAGTTCCTTCAGACTGCTGCCTATTCTTGTGAGCCTACTTTCAACCAAGAACGAGAGCGGCGCATGTGGCTTCTGAGAACCATAGAGTCGCGGCTCAAACTCTTCGGAACCCTGGCAGATGAGCTACGACGGGAGATAGCTCAATACTTGCTTCAAGACGAAGCCGCGAGGACAAACATACTGGCGCTCACCTGCAAGAAACCCTTTCAATCTTCCTTCTCCGTACGGGCTCCGTTTCGTGGGAACTATGTGACGTACGAAGGTGAAGTCTACTTCAGGTCTCTTATCAACGAGCCTCGAAGGACGGACGACTGGCGAGCACCCTTGGCTGTCTATGTGGCTGAAGACCACCGCGGGGTAAAGAGACTGATATGGAGTCGGTATGATAAGCCTCCGATTGTAAGTTGTATACCTGGTGTGTTCTGGAAAGGATTGCCGATTCAAAACTCCGAGGGGCTTATGGAGTTCTATACCAATGTAAGCCATCCATCCCACACAATGCATGGGTAATTAGAGTGGCTAAAGAATGCCGAAAACACAGGGCCTCTTACTGCGTTATTTGTCATGTCGCGACAATTGCCACGAGTATAGCACACGCACTTTAGATTCTTTTGCTATTCCGCGTCATCCTTTCAAGCTATCGCGGATTGTGAACTTTCACGGAATGACGGACAAGGCACCGCGGCGAATGTCTATGTTCCAATACAATCGTCCCGAAATCACCGGCTTCTCAGTCTGCTGTAACCCTGCTCCCATCACCATCCATACTCATACGCAGGGAGATGATTTGTCATTCTACCATTCAACTCCTGCTGACTCTTCTTGGATCTATGTTCCCCTTGAGCATGATGAGCATATTACAAGCATTTGGATACGCCATCCTAAACCGCTGAAGAAGATGCTGGCGCTGGCTTTCAAGACAGACAAGGGACATTTGCATTTACTGGGTGCCCAGGCAACACCAGCGCTATCAAACTGTAGCTGGGAGCTCCTTGATATTTCGAATGGGGAACCCGGCCACTTCTTTTTCGACTCACACCCCTCTGCTTTGAGGGGCCTCATATTCGACTCAAAAGCGCCGAGACAACCCACAGTTTTAGATGCTCCCAAGCCTGTATCTCTACATCCGGGTCTGCATGTCTGTGAAGACTTTCACTGGTCTCAAGCCAGCGTTGAGAATGTCGTTGCGGTGACTCCATGTTGTCGAGTGACGAAAGGATCACCTGAATTTATAGGTCTTTTATTGGACTACTCAGATGGAAGCAGGGCTTGCGTAGGGCAGGTCCGCTTGGACTGTCTTAGTCCTCCTCTCACTATTGAATCCCCCGCAAGGCTTTGCTTCGGCTTTGAAATGAATGACGAAAACCGCCCTTATATAGCCAGGATTGAGATATCTGATTCGCATTTGGATAAGGAAATGACTATGTGGTTCGAAGTGTTCTTGAGTGGTATAATTGAATGGTGGTACTCATACCGACAGTGCCAGATATGGCAAGCTGGACGATCAAGTCTACCCACAAGATCTTAATAACTTAGAATGTCAGAGACGAAGCGCACTGTGGTGTAAGTCGGGTTTAGCGATGTGTTGGAATTTCATCTTAAGCTGTCGTTATAAGTGGGATTACCTTGACCTTTACCCTTTCTTTTGGATCTGCTAGCCTGAGTGCTACAATCCCTCATCTAATATAGATCTGTTACTGTTTCCTTCCTCTTTTCTCATATCCTGTTTTTTATACCAGCTTGGAAGATTAAGTTTTCTTTTGAATTA
The DNA here is from genome assembly GCA_013396255.1 of Fusarium sp. NRRL 25303. Classification (NCBI taxonomy): domain Eukaryota; kingdom Fungi; phylum Ascomycota; class Sordariomycetes; order Hypocreales; family Nectriaceae; genus Fusarium; species Fusarium sp. NRRL 25303. The sequence goes on along the minus strand of JAAOAY010000223.1, from coordinate 35,770 downwards.
TTATAACTAGCCTAGAATTATCGGCTATTATATCCAATCCTACATTAAGGCTTCAATTAACAAAGTCAAATTTAGAAAGAACAGCGGCTTGAATGATAGTGGATAATTTTGTTATTAGCTTTATTAAATACTGCTCTATGAAGCTATAAAGTATCCTTTGCCTGGAAGCTCTCCTTTAAACAATGTAATTGACTAATTAAAGAATAACACAATAAGATAAGATAGATCTCCAAGATTTCAGGCTTCTGTTTGGCAGAAACTGCTGCTGGAGGGTTTGTAAGTCGTAAAGCACTTCTGTGGATGATTCATATGAATATTCCTAAAGCTTCTGGATAATGGCTTTTGCAGGGTTATCATGAGAAAGATCTGGCCATTGACCGGTAGATAATGCCTTTGCCACGTCGCCATCGAGTACCTCGGTACTCGAGCCATATGGTACCTTCCACTCCAGGACCTCATAGATCGCACTGCCTAAGGCAAATAATTCGCGGCGCATGGTTCCGACACTGTCTTGCTGAGAGTTATTCGAACCAAGTGGGCAGTAGCGATCCTCACAACCATACCAGTATTAGGATAGGCATTTACTTGGTCCGAGTCCGCAAAATCGCCCAGCTTAAGGCCAGGGAACAGAGCATTTAGCTACAAGAGGGCAACATGTCTTTAGCTTCTCTCCCACTTCCATAATTAATGTTTTATATGACGTCCTTGGAGGGCCGCGGCAAGTGTTGTTCTACCGAAAGTAGAGCGTCGGCAGAAGTTTCGGCCCATAAACAGTGCTTAATGCTACCCCTGTTAGCATGAGTTGCAGTATAAGAACACTCAAGCGCCCAGGACCTACATGTTCTGAGTCTTGAATTGACTTAATATTACACTTCATTTAAGAAAACTCTGAACCACGAATATATACCCTCTAGATATTAGATCAGAACCCACATCAGCCGCCTTTCCATATTCTCAATCACTTCTTATTAATATTCGACTTATTCGCAGCTTCGAGTCGATAAGCGTTCAGCGAGCTTCCGGGTCTCAGTCAGAGACTTGCATAACTAAAACTTCAACCAGACTCTTTGCATTATTATACACATATAGTCTCGTTTGCATATTGAAGTTGAGTAAATACAGCCATGGAACGTGCGAAACCAGTCAGTACCCAGCTCAGTGCCGGTAAATTCAAATGCCCTTGGCAGGCATGCACAGAGGTCTGTTGTCTGATATACCCTGCACCCCCTCTACTTAGCTAACCTTTGTGTAGAGTTATAAATTCAATAGCGGGTTAACTAGGCATTACCGTACACATACTGGCGAAAAGCCGTATCGCTGCTCGTTTAATGGCTGCACAAAAGAATTCAACCGGAGAGACTATCTGACTCGTCATATTCGAATACATGAACAAAAGAGGCCTTTTCAATCCGCGTATCCTGGTGACAAAGAGCAATTCTCTGATGTAAGTGCGAAGTCATCTCTCTATTAATGTATACCTAATCAGTAACTTTAGGCATCCAGTTCTGCGCGATATCAACAAACCTGTCCCCAAGAACTCGCTTCTTTGAGACAATCAATACCATCCTATATTGAAAAACAAGTAAATACAGGAGTGGCTTCAATAGCAATTCCTTTGCCGGCCCAATACAAGCTGCCACAACCACCGGAATACCATAAGCCAGAGCAATTGCCAAGTTACACCCAACCGGCCGTTCCTGACTGGAATTACCTGGAGAACAGTTTGGACTCAAGCGTCATCAACATACAGCAGTCAAATCCACCTTCAAGAGGCCATGCAGCTATAGGCAAGCCCATTCTGCTTGACATAAATGTTGGATTATACACTGACATGTTTACAGAAACCTGCATACATGACTTTTTAAGCACTGGTGAACAAGAGACGCGTGGCCTTGGACATGACCGTTTGAGTGAGAATCGGACCTTGAAGCAGCACCAAGAGTCTCTTGATCGACAATTTATACAAGTTCGGTTTGCTATCTTTTTCAAACAATGGTCTCCTTTCTTTCCCGTGTTGCATGAACCAACAGCTTTCAGAACTCACCGAGAGTTTGAGAAGAGTTCTGGGAATACTAAGAATAACCACACTATCGCTCAGATATATCTGATCGCCGATATTGCAGGCCTCTCGTGCCAAGCTCCGGATCTTCAGCAACATTCAATTTGCAAGAAGAAGTGGCAAGAAGCGTTAAATGAAATTGCTTTCGATAAGGGCATTCTTACCCTCCAGTGCCTTATGCTTGCCATACTCTGCTGCATTATAAGGGCAGACGATAAGCAAATCGCCTATTACAAGCACATTGCCGTTAATGTCTCTAACGACCTGGGCCTGCATACAAATCAAGGAGATATCAGACTTGATACTCTGACTAACGAGACTCGAAAAAGAATCTTCTGGACGCTCTACATGCTTGACTGCTTTTCTGCCTCTAGGTTTAATACCCCCATGCTGTTGAAAGATGCAGAAATCAAAATCGATTATCCCAGCGATATTGACGGCGAATACATCACCGAGCATGGTTATCTCAACACCCCTTCCTGGAAGCCATCTCGAATTTCCTGTGCCCTAGCATTGTTTAGAGCAACCCGCGTACTCGCCAAAGCACTTAATGAGAGATACTATGACGTTAATGAATTCACATCCGAGCGGATGACAGCCATCGAAGGCGAGCTTGACACTTGGATAACTCAGATACCACGTCACTTGGAGCTTGAATTCACAGAGGATAAGTGTCCTCAAGATGTGGAAAATAGCCGCCCTTGGCTCCTTGTAGGTCCAGCTTCTACTCCGAATTGTTAAGGCTTCTATGTTAACCACATATAGTCTTTAGTCTACTATTACATTGCTTCGATCATTAAACAGCATGGTACAGAAAATACTCTTCGTTCTAGCACTTTTCTTGATCGCGATAAGGCTATTCAGGAAGTCAATAAGTGTAACCGGTGTATCCGTCGAATTATTCAACATTTCGACCAATATCATTTCGCCTTTTCGTTATGCTTAAATAAGCTTGACCTCATAGCAGCTACTAGCACAAAGTTACTATAGTATTATAGCCTTCAGTGTTTAATGAAAAAAGCCTATCAGTATGTGATAGAGTTGTGGCTACATAGTGAAACTATGAAAAGTGCGGAATGAATGGCTGAGGCAATAGCTTAGATTCATGGGTGCTGATCTCTGAACTATTGATCCAGATGCCCCTGCACGCTAACTAACAGGAGTCGGCATGATCGAGAGGCTTAATCTACGACTCATTGCCATTTCAGGCGTCATTTGGGAGGTGGAATCTTCGACAATGAAACCGTCAGGATGGTCCAGTACGCATAAAACGTCATGAAACTGTAAAACCAGACATGTTATGCTTCTTCTATGGCCGGCTGGCGATGTCAGAGAACGTGATGAGTGAAGAAAACCCTTTACATGGTGTTGAATGATTCGTGGAGCACCAACGTAGCAATAATATTGAACAAGGGAGGAGTGCTTATGGTTGATGAGGTGGCCAGCGGCTCACCTATCTGCTTTGGAAGCGGCCTCTGTGCTCTAGATCATAACCAACATGACAATTGTATGACTGGGCACAATCGTGATGGAACTTGGCGGCGTCAATGCGAGTCGCCCCGAATTTTTGGTGGAGGCCGAGCTTCAGATATCACCCACGAGGGCTGTGTATGCCTAAGGCGGTTTGGCCAATGACGCGTGCTAGGAGAAGTGTCTAAGTAAGTACTTATAATACGTCCTCCCCGCCTCATCCCCGTCCTACATCGCTCCCTTTTCCTTTCTTAATTATTTCATCCATGTAACGTCTTACAACGCTTCTCAGACAAGCCAATCAATATGGACTCGCCCTGCTGTTCAAACTGTTTCCAAGCGCTTGAAAACAAACCCAAATGGCGACTGTCAGATAGCCTCAAGGTTGGTTATTCGATATACCTTCAATAGTCCGTTCTATAACTCACTCAATCTAGCTTTTATGCGACAACTGCGCTCTACTTTCTAAAGAAGTCGAGACATACGACTTCAGAAGTATCGGACATTGGATCGAGCATCAAATTCGTGAAACGGAAGGATATAGTTACCTATACCGCATGAACCTTGACCAAAATATCTTTCCGTTCGACGACTTCAAAGCCAATTCTTCCACTGGAGCTCCAGTCTTTATACCCAGAGGATGCTGTACTATCTCTGTTACACCACTCTCCGCAGCAACATATCTAGGAAACCTGAGGGCCGCCAAATACTTTTTACAGTTTCCTGATCCCCATAAAGATAACGGGCTCATCAGCCCTCTGTCGCTAGCTTGTCTTCAAGGACATTCCCATATTATTCCACTTCTTGCTGAGAGGAACGAATCTGGCAATACCTTAAATACTGCGCATATGGCTGCAAGAACAGGCAAGAGCTGTTTTATATACCAACTTTATCACAAGTTTCATTTACAGGGCGCCTGCGATGTTGATTCAATCCCACCTGCTATTCATGCACTCTACCTAAATAACAATGAAAAAATCAAAGAGGTTTTAACGGGGCTTATACGTATAGATAGGGATGCTTTGGATACTCTGGGGATATGGCAGTATCATTGGAAATGCTCTGATCTTGTCAGGGCGATGGGAAAAAGCAATGATCTTATAGCTTGGCTTGAAGATAGATGCTAATCTCTTACGGACTGATGTTATGCTTGCACTAAGTAGATAGTCTCAATAGACAAAGTCTCATAAGTTGATAATACAGGAGCTGTTTGCCAGTTAGGCAGCGGCAGCGGCTGCGGCTGCTTCAACATCATGTCATACCCCGTTCCCAGCCGACACGATTAGGTGATCAGCCTCATGGCCACGAAGAGTTTGCAGCGATCTGTGTCCTCTTTCCTAACAAGGCTTATACAACTGATCTCCGGTGTCGGTTGAAAAGGTGCCGCGTCAGCTTGCTCAGAAGTCACCAATACCCTGGCTAACCAATGCCTCAACCCATTCAATAAGCATTGGCGCATGATAGAGGCTGCGCGAGAGCTGAAGGTAGTTGAATAAGTTGTAGGTCACGCAGCAGTAGGTATCTGATACGAGTGTCGCTCCGGTGTTGTTGGATATATCTATAGGCTCTTCTAAGACATTTTACTCCTCTTGAGCTACCCTTTTACGTATTACTAACTGCTCTGTCTATAATTAACTTCAGTAATAGCCGTAGGTCGCCCTTCGTCTCCAATCGTGGGTTTAAAAGTGACCATTTTTAAACACAGACTAATGTAACTGGTGGTCTGACTCGCCCACTTATGAGTACCAATTCGCCCGGCCATGCAAAAGCCTAAACATACACACCCACCCTCATCAAGTGATTACTCATATTACCTGGGCTTGGAGAAGTATTTAAGTGCCATTCCACCCCCTGATTCTCTCTTGACTTCCTTCTCTATCATCATCAAAGCCTTTCACAAAAAGCTCATTCCGCCTCAAACATCCTATTTGATCATTACTCTTCACCCATAACAGCTCAATCCATAATGGCTCTCTTGAACCCTTCTTCATTTGGCTTCCCTGCCTGCAGCATTACCTATGTCCACTTTGGAACTATTTCCCCTACACCTTTTGATCCTCTTTACACCTCTTTCTACCAGAATTATACCGATGAATCTAGTTACATAGCAACGCTCTCCCCGCTGTGTTTAGCTGCATTTAGAGGATTGACTGAGGTCGCTCGTTTTCTACTGCAGTTTGACTACCCAGACAAAGAGAGTGACTCAAGTCTTGCTTTATCTCTGGCCAACCGTTCAGGACATTTAGAAACATCTGCTTTACTTTTAGACAAGAAAGCAAACCCAATGAAGCCGCTCTCTGCTAATGGCTTGCACGGTGCCGCCTGGAGAGGGCTACATGATCATATACGTACTTATACTCGAGGTGATATAGATCCTGATATTACAGATGCATCATCTGCAACACCAGTCATATATGCCATACTCGGGATACAAGACGAAATAGGCGCATGGGAGACAATCAACCTCCTGTTCAATCAAGGAGCGAAACCTTGCAGGAAATTTGGCATTCAGCAATTAAGTTATTCTCAGATTGCATGGCGAGAAAGGAAAATGTTTCTAGGGAGAAAGCTTGAAGCCGCGATCCAAGTTGCATGCCAGGGGAAGGAGATGATACCCAGCCTGAGAACGAGCATCGGAGAGGAAGATAATGATGTCAGTCCCAACAACGAGGGACCACGAGAAGATTCAGGAACTGGCAGAGGAGGCGGTTCGAACCGTAACTCAAGTGGTTGCAAGCGACCCCGAGAAGATTCAGAAACTGCTAGTGAAACCAAGCGAGCACGTATAGCGCAATGAGCTTCAGTCAAATAGCGGAAATCATGTATTATATGCCATTGTCTATTTTATGCGTTCTGCCGTTCCGTTTTTTATTAAGTAGCGTCTATTTGAGCTTGGTCTATCTTGGAAGCCCAATTGTCAGGGGTGAAGAAGGTCTGCCCCTCGCAAAAGAGTTGACACCTTGGAGACAGTACAGACATGTTCGAAACAGGTGTTGTGATTTAGAAAGCTAAGCTATTCATTTCCTACATTTTTGATGTCTATGCTACTTGAGGGGCTTTTGACCTATTCTGCTCCTGTAGAAGGCGACAACGGGTGCCGAGAGGCTTCTCAGGGTCATCTAAGAGTTTCTCTACCTCATCTTTTGAAAGCTCTACCATATACTCCATAAGAAGCTCTGTTCCTTTGTAGGTGTTACCATCCTCGCTCTTGTGAATATTGATCCTCCCAAGGCTCCCACCCTGGACCATCATCTCGAAGGATACCACTTCTTGAAGCTTGAGCATGAATTCATCGGTGGATTCCTCGGCTTTCCAGTTCCTTGACTTATGTCGAATGAACTCCACGGTCTCCATGCACCCATATCCGTTTTCTTTCTCAACCTTCACTGATATCATCCGGAGAGTTACTATCTCGGGTTAAGGACGGCACATCTTCATGACGCCTTTTCCGCTTCTGCTGATTCCGTCTTTTACTGCGGCTTGACTCTGTCCTCCGGCTTATACCATTTGGCATCACTGGCAGACCCTCAGCATCTGCATCTACAGTGCTGGGGGTTGCTGTTTCGGCAGGCGCCGTCTCGCTTTCGAGAGTGAGATCGATAATGTCAATAGAAGGTCTCATCGGAGAAGGTGGCTCTTCGGTTGCTCCAGGCACTTCAAGTGCAGGGGACTGAGTATGACAGCCAAATGGGTTGATACACGATGCGGGGTGCGTGGCGGCCTCCTGATCAGACTTTGGCCCTTGAGCGAAGCTGATATTGTCTTGAGGTAGCGTCGGGCTTTCAGTGTCGCAGCTTGGAGAATAGACGTCGCCGCTGAGAACCTCCACTCAATCACTAAAGGCGTCCAGTTGGCCGTATGTAATGCCGTCAAATCGGGATTCTGTTAGAATTTCAGGAAGTTTGTCGTCCTGAGATCCGGGATTGATTGGAGAGGGTGATCCTGCAGTGATTTCTTTGCGTTGCTTGTGAAGGATACTAGAAGGACCCATTTCGCAAGTACCTCCAGAATGGAGATTACCTGCAGGTTCTTCTGTCAGTCTGGAGGCTGGAGAGGTGAGGAAGCCCTCGCTGTTGTCGTTGCCGGCGGGACGTTCCTCTGCGGAATATGACGATTCTGAGATACTCCGCAGTTGACCAGGGATGTTACAGGCTTGTCTTCCTAACGAACTCCGGGCATAATGCTCCTGGCTTTGAAATGATGACGACGCGGCTCGTAATGGAGGGCCAAAGGAAACACGTATTGGACCGTTTGTATATATCTATCCAACAGTTAATGTAGATTAGTTCGGACTTCTAAATACAGTTTGGCTTCGCCCTCCTTCACCTGCAAGCTTCTCTCCTTACGAGCATGAGCTTGCAGCTTTTCTTGCCTCGACGCGTCTGATAGGTATAGTGTAAAGGTACCTTTTACCCGCCAAGCATACAAACCGGACTGCGCCTTAACGTGTGACCATACTTGAACCAGGGTTTCAGCTCTTGACAATCGTGTCTTACTATGACTTGTTGTTGGATTAGCGGCTACGGAAGCCGCTTCTAACCCATGCTGATAAGGACGTGGCTCCCAGGTCAAGAGGAAGCCAGGGACGTTACCTATGAGTCCCTGCGATATAAAGAAACAAGAAACAAGAGAATGCGTTTCTATAACAATTTATGAAAAGTTGACTATTGGGAGCTTCATGCTTTCAATCCTTCAAATGTGAGATGGCTCAGCTCAATGACTACACCTGTCGGCTCACTATAGGATGATGATATGACCAAGATCGTGAAAGCCGAGCCCTCATGTCTGAGGTGGGATCAATCCCATAACCTACATGATGGGGGGCCATGGTGCTCTTGTCGGTTCGAGAGGAACCCCCCACCACCTTACCAAGAAGTTTCCCTGGTCAATGGCTCGGTTTGGGACGTCAATTTAGACCCTGACGACTTGAAGAGAATGTGGTAAAATACAGTGGGGGAGTTCCACCTCTAGATCAGCTGAGATCACCCAGGGCTTCCCGACTAGATCGTTCGTTGGCTTATCCGGAAGGCCATATCGAGGCTGCGCTGAAAAATAAGGAACACATAGCAATAACCCTTGTTGCGTTCCACTTAGATATATCCTTATGTAAAAAAACCTTTTGTATGCCTTTATCTAGAAATTCCCGTACTTCTTCATAAGTAAAATTTGCCTTACGAGCCCGAACCTTTATAAAGAAGTTCAGAAGATCTTGGGGGGCAAGTACTTCCCTTTCTTCATAAGGGATCAGATCACCTTTATCATCTAACACTCTGAGTCTTCCCCATAGCCATGCATGCGCTAGGAGCGAGACTAGCAGTTGACGTCAAGCACTGCACAGACTTCGTTCATGTAGTCTCGGTGCTTCTTTTGAGTCTTTTGATCCTACTGAAAAAAGTGTGTAGTTATAAGTAGAAAAGCTTTCTGTGTATAAACTTGAAAGGATCTTTTGTTAAGAACCTGATGTGAGAAAGAGCCGTCCTCATTTAAGAACATAGAATTATTAACCCATTCTTGACTTAGCTTGAGATTCTCTAGGGCATCAAGCTTCGTTATAGCAGAATTCTTTATTATTTCAGGTTCAAAATAGATAGGCGCACACAGCCTTTTGCGTGAATGCATATTGTTTGCTAAGTGTAGTGGCATAGAAAAGAAAAGAGAATTAGTTGCAGTCTATTAGGCAGGAGGAAAGGGCACGTGCCTCAAAATGATCTAGCAATAAATAGGGAAAAGTTATGTCTTGTAATCAAAGTCAGCAAGTAAAGGGTTCGGGTTAGACAGGTGCAGTTTCGGTTTGTGGGGGGTAAGTGACAGGGGTGGCTGAAACCTGACACATGCGTCAGCCGGGAGCCAAGAACGGCACCCATGTTGTGCGCAAAACGGGCCACCCTGTAAAGATGACGTATACAGAACTAAGCCAAAACATAATGCAAATAATCAATCAAATTATTATTTATGTTTCGAGCCAAAAAGAGTCCTTAAAGTTGCAATACATATATATCTATATCTACTTTAACTATTGTTTTAGCAGTTCCCTATGCCTTTATTCCTAATGGCAGCCACTAAGAATACTAATATAAAAAAAGAGACCGCAGTAACGAGAACTTTAAGAAGAAATGGAGCACACTTAAGAATAACGGCCTTAATTTATACCAGATATATAACGCTGGAGTATATATTTGTATACGCCGTAAGGGCAAAAAGTATGAGTTTAAGTCTACTGATAAGGCATTACCTCTATCTGAGCAGGAAAAAGTCAGTATCTTATTAGTATAGGTACTCTTACTGTAACTAACAGGGTATGGTAGAACGAAAGCTTTCCATTACCTGTACTCTCAACAGCTGTAGATGTTGCAAACTAAAGGAGCAATAACAGTTTATAAAGGGACAATATAGTCCTGAGGGGCTAGTACCTCAAAGGGCTCTATAGTGGAAAGACAGTTATTACATACACTCGTAGTGCTGATACTTTCTCCCTGAATAGATTGTAGACGTCCTATACCATGACCTATATACATCTAATTTCAACCGTTCTTGAGTCTAAATATAGTTATGCTCTTGAGAAGTTTTCTGTGGCTCTACCTCGCTTTTCGACGATATTGTCTGGGTTAAGTCCATGGCGAGTCAGGGATCTTCAGTCAGTACTTGCAAGATTCAATTTACCCCGATCATCAGGCCAAACACTGATAAAAGTAAATAGGAGGTTAGTTACACGGTGCTTACAGTACAGTATGAGAAGAACTCTAGCACATTTTGTTTGAATTGTTAGAATGGCGTAAGCATAACAACTCGCTACCAGCTGTTCTAAATATGGAAACACTGTCAGAGGACGATTATATTAGAGTCAAATATAACACGTAAACTTGCACGCACGCTTCGGCTATTCCTGCAACCCAAAAATAAATATTGTATCTAAATTAAGTATTAGAACCAGACTATCTGCAGTGGACTAAGCTAAGAGGATATTTTTGCAGTATTTAACTAGTCACTTCCCGTCTTCAATATCTAAATTACAGCGAAAGCAAACCCACAACCTGACATTATTTCCTTTTCCCCGTCAAGCCAACCATGACTAAAGCCCTCAAATTGGTCTACCTCATTGCGACAACTCTGTCCTCCTCAGTACTTGCACACTCATGGGTGGAGCGACTGATGAAGATTCATCGAAACGGCACAATGGTCGGCAACCCCGGTTTTGTTCGTGGAGCCATATCGAGACTGGATCCTACATTCAATGACTCACAAATGCAGCACCTTCTTCCACCTAACGACCGAGCTCCCCCCAGGATTAGTACACTCGATCGAATGTGTAAGGAATCGCAATTAATAGGCTACTATAGCCCAGACTTACCTCAACTGGAGGCCCATGCTGGAGAGTATATTTCGGTTCAGTATCAAGAAAATGGACATATCACGTTGCCACAAAACACCCCAAACAAGGACAGCAGTGGAACCGTCTATATCTATGGAACTTCTGAACCATCTGATGATGATACTTTGTTATCAATCCATAAGGTATGGAACAAGGACAGGACAGGAGGCGATCGTCGGGGGTCTCTGCTTGCGATCTTCCCTTTTGATGACGGTCAATGTTATCAGGTCAATAATCAAGAAGTCTCGCTCAAAAGGCAAAGAGAATACGTAAAAGTGCCAATAAACCCTCAAGGGGCAGATCTGTGGTGTCAAAATAATATTAAACTTCCAATCGACGTCTCTGATAGTTTTACCTTATATTGGGTCTGGGATTGGCCTTCCAATAAGGATCCTGTGGAGGAAATTTACACCAGCTGCATCGACATCAAGATATTACCGGGTTCCCGAAACGAAGTTCTTGAATACGTCGACGGTCAGGACCTCAATACAGCAGCAATTAAGAAGCAGTTGCTAGCTTGGTAATAGATCCGATGGTCATCATTAGGTCAGTCACAAATACCACCTGAAAGCTAGGCCTGCTTGCTGATCATTCACATACAACCAGCGATGACGAATAGACACGCCACGTTTAATGCAAGATATCTCACGGAGCGGGATCAAATTTGTTCTACCCAACATACACACATGAATGCTGGTTATGCCCGGTAGGCCAACGCCTAAAGGGCTCTAAGACTACGATTACATAAATCTCATTATCGTCTTGTTCTTGCCTTGCCTACACATTCTAGCCTTATTTTTTCCAGTCTAGCCATCACTATTTTCCTCGGTCTTCCGGAATGTTATTGTACTGGCAATGGTATAGACTGCGTGAGCCGTCGAGGCCAATTCAATTCCACGATCGTTGGGCTTGTGTCTCGAAACCGTACAGAGATTTACATGAATTATACATAGTATTCATCAATTAAGATCGATCTCAGGTATCCGAAAGCTGACCTGGCTAGTTCTGACTTCCATCTGATGCACAACTACTTACCCCATTAGGGGCTTGTGCTGTTGATTCACTGTAGGCCAGATGTAGACTAAGTGTATTTTGGTCGACCACTACCGGTGAATTTAAGCGTCTTTGGGATGGTAAAGCTTATGTATATGCTATACGTGCGAAGATGATGTTGACCGTACTGTGTTTCAGCTAGTCTAACATAAGCCATCGTCATCTTTTTTCTACAAACAAAAGCTGACGCTTATTTTGGTTTATCATCAATCTAGGCTGAAATTAGAGGCTCCTCACTAGCTTCAGATTTAAACCATGCTTTCACACACGGTTCATCAGCCGTGGCTAATGTGGCTTTTACACTGCGTATGACTAGGATAGCTGAGAGTCTACAGTATCTGTTGAATAGGTTGAATAGGTGCTCAGTAGGCAGGGAAACCCTCAAGTAATGATTATTTATGTTAAATAGCATACAGAATTGCAGTAAGGCGTGCTGATGTAACTTGCACTCTATGTAGAAGTATGGTGCTATAGTGGTTGAAGAGTATATTGTGAATCGTGGTTCGGCTTACTCGAACGACACTAGTGAAGCACAGAACAAAGGTATCGCTCACATGGAGTATCGATAAGCTGGACTACCTACACCGTCCTATGACGTCTATTCTTGAATTTCAATCTGTTGCTGTCTTGTCTAGCAACCCAACCTCCAGCACCACCCTCTTCGCCTCCGAGAATGGCTTATTGTATCTTTACAATACCTAGGCCCAAGGTTTATGGCACGTATCTTGTAGATCTTGAGCCTGAAGTCTCGCCTGCTAGCTTCATGCTGGCTGAGAGTATCCTGTACCTACTAGTTGTGCCAGTTGGAAACACGCGGACCTAACGTGACTTGACTATTTCTTGTAGTGGCGAAGTGAGAGTATCCTATCGCGTGCCCCGGATTTCGCTTGCTTCAAGTATATATTGTGTGTAAGACGGCCACGATGATGAAAGGGATAGAGGCGGATTGACCCGTGTTGGAACTTGGAATATTTTGCTTGGGAGTTTGTAACGAATGCTTCTGGTGAGTACCACCACATCATGACGAAAACAAAAAGTTGATACAGTATCACATACAATAACACGTAAATTTATTCTAATACACAGAATAACATTGTCAATACAGTTCGATAAGCCCCCACTATCACCAAAACCAAAGACATGTGTCAATAGATTGCGACGAAAGCTCTCCTAGCCAGTTTAATTCAGCCACAGTCACGGTTCTTGCGTATAGACTGATAATCGCGGAATAATATAAGATTGGAAATATTTGACTTGTATGCTCGTCGTAGGGATGAGCTCAGCTAGCTCGTGATAACTCGGTAGTTGTCTTGAAGTCAATCTACCAGATTATCGCTATTTGGCATCGCCCTAGCAAAATCAGCACCTGTACAATGAATTTTAATATCTTACAAGTATGTAAAACATCCTTATCCAGATCTAGAGGCTCTTAAAGAAGTCTCATGTATTTGGTCATCGTCGTTTGGGGACTGTGTATAAGTGGTGAGCTAAACCGGGTTCACATTACTGATGCCGCCGTCTTCCTGATCATATCCTATATAGCGAGTCTTTATTTGTACAATATTGGAGCCTCAGTGACGTAGATGCTTTCGCCGTCTGATACGGATGGGTACAGGCCGATCAAAAGCGTGAGAACCAAACGGAAGAGCTCTATGTTGTGACCGTATTTCACCCGCTTCTTTCGGGGCGCATAGTTGAATGTCGAAATTGCAGAGCATGAAAACCACTGTAGTGAGGATCGTTTGTCCTGCAAGTGCCTCTCCTGGACATTTGCTTGTACCCCCTCCAAACGGGAACCAGTGGCCTTGGGTTCCTTTTGTGACAAGCTGTGCCGAACAATCATCGCTTTCGGACCTCTGAGGTGCTTTCGCGGCCGGGTTCTGATGGCTTGAGTGCTCTTTTCGCACCGGGCCGCTCAAAGGATCATCAGGATATTGGAGGAACCGTTCACCCCAAAACTTATCCACTGGATGCTGTGATTTGCCATCAGGTAATGTCCCGCCCGTGTTCCAAAACGAGCTATCTAGACCACTTAGCCAAGAAGGAATTAACATGGGAAAATTCGCTCCAAACTCCCATCCACCAGGGGCTTGTATTTTAATAGGAGACTGCCTGCCAACTGTACCTGCCACACGGAGGCGTAGAGTCTCGTAGTAGATAGAATTCAAAAGAGGCTGCTGTGCTAGATCATCTAATCTGACAAAGCCCGACTTATCCAGAGCTGTTTTCGAAAGCTCTGCTCTTACACGATCGACCATGCCGTCATTTAGATGGAGATGCAGCATCATCCACGCAGCGGCAGGTATGGTGTTTGCGAAGGTTCTGTTTTATTTTGGTCAGTGATGGTAGGCTTGAGAGATTTAGGGAAATAGGAGGTCCCACGCGAAAAAGAAACCAAGCATTGCCGTGTCTACCCCGTCTTCTGTGAAGCCCAGATCAAAGAATCTGCTAAGCATTCTTTGGGTATATCGGCAACCCCAGATTGAATCGTACTCGGCATTTCGGAGATCGGGATCGTTCAATCTACGTGTATTTTGACAGGAAATCCTCCATCGGCGTAAGTTCTCCAGCATTTTGTCACGAGTCCGGTAGCAGGACGCTGAGAGCCACCGGGGTAGTCCAAGGGATATTCGCGGAAAAGCGTCGTAAAAACGCCAAAAGTCTTCTTCTAGATTTGGACATGTAGCGAATATGTGTCTCCCATACAGCGCTTCGACTTCGCTTCGGAAAACTTTGGTTACTACAAAGGTGTATAAGTCAGGAACTTCCACCCAGTCGTTTGCAATAGCTGTTCTTTGGAACATCTCATCTTTCAGGATGCCAAGGAACCGGTGAATAATGGGATTGAGGCCTGGGCCACGAAGATATAGCCTGAAGTCTCTCCTTTGGTGTTCCATAATGCGGCGACTCGGGTCTTGGTGGGACGTTGAGAAGCCTAATCGAGCCTCGGCGATTGATATATTACTGTGTTCAAATACTTTCAGGTCTTCTATTTTCAAGCCGAAGAAAATTTGAAAGGCGTAGAGAAGACTTGGTGTTGGGACTGTCTGACGACCACTCTTGAGTAGCCAAGTGGCTTGGTCACCTGGTGATCCCAGATAGAATCGACCGGTGGGTAGTAGAACTTGAATAGGTGTAGAGCAAAGTTTACAACTATGGTAATTAGCTGACTTAATATGAATTACCGGTATGTACTCACAGGAGCTGCCGTAAAAATGATTCTGGACAGGTAATGATTGCCAAGGCATGCCCAATGAAGGGTAAACAGCCATGAGCGGTGATAGGCCTTTTGTTTTGCGATATAGAAGGAGGCTTGCGATGGTGTTTGATAACGAAAAAGAGCACAGTAATGAGGCTTGTAAACACAAGTATAGAAGCATGAACCTGCTCGTCGTCTCTTGGTGCCAAGATAGCAGGTGAAAAAGGGTTCAAAGCCTTGATTGAACTCTGGACAGCCATGACTTATTTTCTTTTTCTTTTAAAGCGTCAAGTATATTCAAATGAACTTCAAGTTCTTCTGGGCCAGACGAAGGCTAAGCATATAAATATCAAAAATTCAAAAGCAAGGCAATTATGTAAAGTATATATCCGTTCACCATAAATCTAATAAAGCAGCTCGAAGACTTACACGCACTGTGAAGGTCTAGCTATTTTATTCTAGGATTAGCGATCTGACCTACAGTATCACGCGCAAGTACGCATCCTGTAAAACTAAAATCTTGCTTATAAGTGAACTTGACGGCTACAAACTGCCTCACATCTACGTACAGTATAGAGTACGTTTTGTACATGAGAGAGCAACGTTAGGTCAAGGTACAGTATCGATTGCTTACATATCTATAAGAGACAATGAAGTGCTCTGTTCTAGCTCGCTGTCATCAATTACCAAGAAACACCTTTTGATGGAGGAATGTATAGTCGTGTCTTTCATTGTGAGCGGGTTCCCCACTTCCATATCGTGCCGTACGTTGGGTGGTCAACTTCCCTTACGTCGCTCGAATGTTTACGAAAATACCAGATATGTGCGAATTATGTCAAACCTTCGCACAATTGCTCTACTTACTGTATGTATGAGCATGTGTGTTTCCTCCTCCCCAGCAGGCTTGCGTGAAAGCGACCCACATAACGCTCACAAGAGGACTATTCAAGACATGACGGCTTCCGGACTAGCGCTTATGCCCTTTTGTCTACTTAAAAGATACAATACGTTCTTTTGCTACAGTAGCAAAGGCGACGCACTGAAGTCACGGCTTACTGTAAGCAATGCAAGATAAGCATTGAGAAACACTAGAACATTCTCTGAGGTCCTCATGACTGGTCATTGCTATGTAGCATTGAAAGACATTTGTTCGGATACATACTTACATAACTGTATGTATCGTCCAACAAATGAAGAAATAGCTGCGAGTACGCTACATACAGTACAGTAAAACACAACCTTGTGCAAGATCGAAACTCAAGCTTAAAGTTGACAGCAAAATGAAAGAGATAAGAACTGAGAGCATTGACATCGGTACAAGCTCGCCAGATGATGACGACGCATTTTGGTTGCAGGAGACGAAGCCTGCCACTACTGCTCACCGCCTCTCTCGTCTTCAGAAGTTTGCAGTTACCGCCCATCTCTCAACGGTTAATTTCATCTCCTGTGCAGCAAATGGCCTTGTGGTTATAGGTCTCCCCAAGATGGCCGAAGAGCTTAACCTCCCTGATAACCTCGCTTTCTGGCCGTCATCAGTGGGGGGATTGGCCACTGCATCAACTCTTTTACTTGCAGGATCAGTGGCTGACGTTGTAGGCCAACGAATCACCAACCTACTTGGATGTTTGATCAATGGAGCATTGATGATAGGTTGCGGCCTGATTCAAGAAGGTAAAAGCCTGATTGCTTTGAGAGCAGCTCAAGGCGTAGGACTTGCACTGCATTACTCAACCTCCGTAGCTCTGGTCACCCGGGCTATGCCGACGGGGAGGGGACGCAATATCGCGTTCTCTTGTCTTGGCTTGAGCCAGCCATTAGGGTTCTCCTTCGGGCTCGTTACTGGCGGTCTTCTTGTCGAAACGATGGGATGGCGTTCAGGTTGGTATTTATACGGCAGCTCTACTTTGTTGATATCCATTCTTAGCTATTGGATTGTACCAAAGGATCGTTATGATCTTACTCTAAATCCAATGATCCAAAAACTCAAAAGCGATGTCGACTGGGTTGGGGCTTTTCTTGCCTCGGCGGCAATGACATTGACATCGTATTATCTCATGTACGTTATTCAGCTTTCTACTCTCCCATTGAACTCAGCTTACGAAATACTAAGGATTATCAGCTCCAGCATCGAAAAGGGCAAGCAAGTGCAGAATATTGTGACGCTCTGTTTAGGTGTTGTCTCATTACCGCTTTTCATTGGATGGACACATTACCGGACCGTATGCAGAAAGCCTCCTCTGATTCCCAACTCAATCTGGCTTAATGCTTCTTTCACTAGCATATGTGGTACCATATTCCTATCCTTTGCAGTTATTAACTCGCTGGAGCTTTTTAGTAGTCTTTTGTGAGTTTGTGAATAAAATCAGGCCCTCATCGAGTCTCCAGACTGACAATCATACAGCTTCCAAGAGGTTCAGCTCCTGTCGGCTACAGAGGCAGCTATCAGGATCCTGCCCAGTCTATTGATTGGAGTTGTCCTAAACCTCACAACCGGTCTTTTTGTCCACGTAGCCCCTATTCGTTTACTTACTATTTGCTGTTCTCTCTTTACCGCTGGTGCACCGTTACTCATGGCTACCAATAAGCCAGATCGTTCCTACTGGTACCATAGTTTCCCTGCTCAATTATTGATGCCTATATCCTGTGATATTACCTTCACGGTGGGACTCATAATCATCACAAACACATTTCCGGAAGATAAGCAGGCTGTGGCTGGAGCAGTCTTCAACACAGCAACTCAATCCGGAAACTCTTTCGGTTTAGCAACAATGCAAGTTGTTTCTACATTGACCACAAAAAGGAACAGCCACTTGGCACATGCCAGTGCTTTATGGGAAGGCTACAAAGCCAGTTTCTGGGTTATGACGGGCCTAATGATTCTTTGTGCTGCTGTTGGTGGAATTGGGCTGAAGAACGTGGGCAAGATTGGGTTGAGGGGAAATTAAAGAAAGACCTGTATGCCCTATGAGCCTGAAGATCCTCGACGAGTAATGCGATTTGTCCCCAGATGAAGAGATCAAGTTGGTTAGAGAGATTATTCGACTAGCAGGGACTCTGTGAGTGACAGAGGAATCAAGAGATACACAGTCCGGACAATCAAGATGCTGGGGTTGCAAAGCTTTAGTCATGTTGAAAAACAAGTTATTTTTACCCAAACCGTTTTAGCATCACTTTCGAAAGAGTGTTCTAGTCCTGCAGTTTGAAGTAATAAGTCATCAATCTGTAAAGCATCAGTGTTTAAATATTGTGCATGGTACACCAGAAACTGAATGAATGTGGCACTGCTCTACTTGTTCTTTTCTTGATATATATCGAGAGGCATGTCATTCATTTACTTTATTTCTGATGGCCGTCGAAATATGGTATGACAGCCACCAAAGCTTTACTAGTTCTTGTTATAGAAAGTTAACTTGCCTTTTGGAACGACGTACATGATGGGTAAGCGGGAATAAAAAGCGTGCTGTATAAACAAGGGTTTACCTCATGAGCAAACCTTTTCTTACCGCAATATTGAATTCTTTACATTCATTACGTTTTAATCCCAAATGTACGGTAAATTGTTTGACAAAGTGGAGTGTCAGCATCCGTAAGCTGGTCGTGGTGAAGATATGCAACAGGAAAGGGCTAGTAGCGGGTATGACAAGGAAATTGGATGTTGCTTACTACGGTTTCGCTGGCAATCTGTGCACCATCGTAAGCCAGCTGGACCTCGTCCTTTTCCATACTCTAAGTCTTGCGTTGAAGCTAGATTATACGTATTGTATGGTGCTACAGTATGACAGTCTGAAGAAATGAACCTATGAGGGAAGTAAGCTACTATTGCTATATGTGAAAACATAAACATGGTGACAATGTTGCAAAATAGGAAGCCACAATTGTTCAACATTACACGATCAACGAATACTCACAGGCCTTGCCATAAGTGGCCAGGATCAAGACAACACATCGGCTTCAGCCCTACGTCCATCCTCAACCATAATTCCGAGAGGGTTAAGGTTGGAATGGGTCGAGTCCAATAAGAACTACTCTTGAGAGCTCTGAAATGATCTTGTATTACCTGACCACGTAGCGCTTTTTGAAATGGTGCATCATAAAGTAGTGATGAGGGATTGCGCTTCGTGTCTCCTCTTACAGCTTCGCCCCCATGACCCAAATTATTATATATGGAAATAGCACCCACCAACACGTCAATACCCTTCGCAGTAACACTGAGCGTTCAAAACACCTTTATGGTAGCGGCACTCAAACAAATCACCACTAGATCATGGCGCAGTCACTTCTGCCCTATCTCCTTGCCCTGAGCACAGCCTACGCATCCATTCTCTCGCATCACTGGCAATTTCAGTTATTTTCTGTCTTAGCCAACTCGTGGGCTTTCGCCGTCGCTATCCACCTCATAGTCTGGCTCGGCTGGATCTACCCCTACCATGTATCGGAACTCCGCCACGTCCCGACTGTTCCTGGATTTCCGCTTTGGGGTCAATTCTTCGATATTGCCACCCAAGAATGCGGCGTTCCACAGCGACAATGGCATCAGAAGTATGGCCCTATCGTCCGATACTTCTTACCTTTTGGTTCCGAAAGACTATCAATTGCTGAAGAGAGTGCGCTACGGCATATCACTCGCGGCCGCCCAAGACACTATACTAAGCCCTTGCGAGTACGAATGTGGATGAGTCGCATCTTCGGAAATGGCTTGCTACTTGCAGAAGGGGATGATCACCTAAACCAGCGTAAGGTACTCATGCCAGCATTCTCAGCTCAGGCAATCAAGGAAGCGATGCCTGTATTTTGGGACAAAGCTCTCGTCCTAGCCGATCGTTGGAATCAACAAGAGAAGGTCGGAACGGCAGAGGCTCCTGCAATTGAGGTGTTGGACTGGCTAAGCCGTGCTACATTGGACATCATTGCAAAGGCTGGCTTCCACCATGACGTCAACTCACTTGACTATCCAGAAGCTCCCATCAGGGTTGCATATCAGGTCATATTTACCTCCAAGCTATGGTCCCAGGTGTTTTACATGCTGCAAACTCTGCTCCCTTCACCCAATCTGATCCCGACCCATATAATCAATAAAATAGAATCCGCACAAGGCATTATCGTGCGACTAGCATCCAAAATCGTCCTCCAGAGAGAGGTCGAGGTCGGACAGGAAAGAGCAACCGTTGACATCGGTGAGAAGATTAACAGGAAAAGCCGTGATATCATTAGCGCTATTGCAGAGCAAGATGAGTCACTCGAAAAAGAATGCAAGGAGGGGCTGTCTTTCATCGAGAAGCGCGATCAGGTCATGACTTTCCTAGGTGCGGGCCACGACACAACTGCTATAGCACTTGCTTGGAGCCTTCATCTACTCTCAAAACATCGTGAAGTACAGCAAAAACTTCGAAAAGAAATCAGGATTCACTTTCCAATTCTTTTCAGCCCTCAGGATACGTTTGACGTGCACGCCCTCACCGCTACTGATCCAGGGAAGCTACCGTACCTCAGCAATGTTTGCCGCGAAGTTCTGCGGTACATTCCGCCAATCCCATTAATCGTCCGCGAGAGTCAAGTTGACGACGTCTTGGCTGGGTATCACATACCGGCAGGTACCCTGATTGATGTGGCAGCAAACGCCATCAATCATCTTCCGATGTACTGGGGAGAAATGGCCAGCAAGTTTGACCCCGACAGGTGGGACAATTTACCCACGTGCTGGACACCAATCGCCTTCATGACTTTCTACCATGGCTCCAGAGCCTGCATTGGTCGTGAATTTCTTGAGATGGAAATGAAAGCGTTACTGTGTGTTTTGATCAGCAGGTATGACTTCGCTAGTGACCCTGCGAGCACGGAACCTGAGATGTCGAAAGTATGGAGGATGGCCCTAAGGCCTAAAAGCGGGATCATGCTAAGAGTACTGCCTATAACTGAGAGTACAAAGCCTTTGCATCAGGTTAGGTAGAGAAAGCGAGCATAGTGCGATGAGCAGTCGATTTGAAGATGTTTTACCCAAGTAGTCAGCTTATTTGTTCCAAAAGCGAAGGCCGAAACACCCAAAAGCCTAGGCTACAGCATTGACATCGCCATGTTGTCGCTAATGTTCATCAATGATCACAAATAGAACATCATCAAGGCATTACAGCGTAAACAGCTCCGGGTTCGAGCTCATATGGCCTGTATGGTGCGATAGTCTTATAGACACCTTTGTGTTCAAAACCTTTGTGACCAATTCAACGAAGCTTTATTTAACTGAAAACTTAGTCCTGATTACGACCGAATCTCCAATAAGCTTTTCCGCCAAGAGCCACCAGCCCGTCCAACTTTTCCTCAGAGTCATCTCTCGCCGACTGACTCATTTTGCACCTATGGATACGGAATCCCAGCATTTGTCGTCTCCCACAGGGCCAACACCGCGTGCGCCCAAGCCGGATTCTCCCTCGCCATTCTCGCCCCTTCGACCTTGTTATCCGACAATTCCTTAATCATCTTGTGGTATTCCCTCTTGATGTGACGAGAAGGGCTTGTCGTGATATAGCTGTGGCAGCCAAACTTGACGACCTCCATATCTCGTCATAGACAATAGGGAAGAAGGCTGGAGTCGGGGCTGTGATCTCTGTGTCTGCCTGCGGCCGGTCGCCGATCAGCTGTCGTACGGTCGCAGTGGAAGTCATCTTGAGACTGTTATCCTGATTAAACAGACTTGCTTGGATCGGGCAGCTTACCTCTGGGTGTTTTTCGTGCTTTGAGCCTGATCATCCTCAAGGACAAGCAGCAGGCAGCCACTTATTTATACGCCTCCGGAGTCAGTCATCAGGATATCTAGCTTTTCAGCCAAGAACAAGATCCTAAGCAACAGTGAGGGCGATGAGTATTTCGCCCGTATGTGTTTTCTTGGTGTTCTTTACCTTTGTGGCCTTGAGGCTGAAGCCTCTTTTTGACACCTCATCCCTATCACAGTCTTATAGACACGTAATTTCTGTTGAGGTAGAAGGAACTCCTTGGTCGATTGCGCTATTAGACGATAGCCCCTTTTCATCTTGGGCTATTTCAAGAACTTTTATAAAAATAAGCACACGGATCCCGAGATTTGAAGCTCAGCGTCACAAGCAAGTTCAAAAGGAGCGGAAGCGGAAGGATTATAGTAGCACCATCGATATAGGCCTATGGGTGACAGTGAGATCCTTTTAGTGAGAAGACTTATTAAAATGGACGAGTTAAAAAGAAAAGTAGCTCGAATCCGATTGCAAAGACTGATAAAATCCAAGCAAAGTGTGACATCGCATTATTAATTAAAGCAATTTTGATCATATACAACGCATCTTGACTGGCTTTGGTATTACTGCGACTGAAATCCTATTTCCCTCTGTGTCTATGTAGACGCAAGTTGGCCTTCGGTCCTTTATCATTTTCGAAATCGATTACACCCCTTATCAGCCCCAATTCCCTAACCCATTTCGACTTGTGGAGAATCAGAGTGACCAAGGTTGAATCCTGAGATGAAAGATTTACGATTTCCCAACCCGAAGCACTGATTTGAAGCTCGTTGAATAGATCAATGTCTCTAGTCTTTATTGATCATGTTGAAGTGGTTCTCCATGTCCTTATCGCTTCAGAAATCGGTAGACGCCTCTGAATTACCGTCGGTGCAAGGCACTGTGGCCTCTGCTGAGTCGGCGAAACAGAGCTCATCAGCTTCACTTTGCGTGTTTTGAATTGCCAGTACACGGCGACGTTCGTATGGACGTGTAGGTTCGTCTTCCTGTCCTTTCGTACGAAGGCGGGCACGTGTCTTGTGTAGTTGATCGCCGAATCTATCGACATTCACGACCTCATCTAGTTGAGAATTGGCAGTTCGTGCCAGCTGGGAAGACTCGGCTTTTCCGGTCGAATAATTGAAGAAATGTGTCGGATCGAGTCTATCGCATGGTGCCTTTCCCCTCTCGAGTGACTCAGAATGCTCACTGGTACAGTTGAAATCGTCAGTGATCTGTTCAGGAGTCGACTGTGACTTATCACTCGTTCAACTTCTGCCTATTGAAGAACCTTATCGATGACAACAATGTCCCAAGATTTGGGGTTATAAGTAGACGGGATAGCCCTAAATATATTTCGGAGATCGATAAATTCTTGAGGCCGTGAACCTTCATTGTCCACATTGCTGGTCGTCCATAAGTCAAAATAGACTTTTACTTTGTCATTTGGATGTAAAGGCGGCCCCGAACTTTTGGAACACATATCTAAAGGGAAGCAAAGTGTTGGTGATGAGGTGCCTAGGTAGGTATGGATGAGAAGATGCTATACTGGAAGAAGTTGGAGGAGTTGACCCTTCTATTTAAACGTCTTCCTTTCGATTACCATAGCCCTGAACTAAGTCAAACAAGGAATAGTGACTCAAAGAGAAGGATTTTGTATCTTGGGCTTGGACAGAGGGGGTTAGGTACTAGGCTACTGGCAGGAGCTTCGAAAGCACGACTCCTGCAGCAAAACCGCATGGCCCAGGCATTACCGAAGACCACATGAGATACCGTGAGTGACACTAAACAATGAAACTGACACTCAAGATCTCAAACACCCTTAACAGGTTCACTCACGTCAAGCCTGAAACCCAGTGAATAGTTGCTTGTGGAGTAAGGAATAAGACATGGTGTGGGGGACGACCAACATACCCGAACAATACAAGAGGGTTGATTGGAGCTAGAAATATATCGACTCCGCGGTAAAGCAATCCTTGGATATTCCTGTGGATCAATTGTTAGCAAGTCAAAGGAGTTACCGATGATATTCGGAGATTCGAAACTTCACATGTGAGGGTTGACACCTGCAGTGCTACGAATATACATCCCTGGGCTCTTTGTAAGCCAGTGGCTCAGTTCCAGAATTGACTGCTGGTAGTTGACCAGTTGATGCTGGGGTTATCTATAAATAGAATCTCACGTAGCTCTGGTTCAAGTATTGCGGCCCGGACTCTACATAGAGCGCCGGTGGTCGTCCTGCAACCAAGAGGGCTCCTACTCCGGATCCTCGAGTGGATTCCGACGTAGACTGCAGTCAGCTCATCAACCTTATTAGGTCGCATTCAAGAATTTGCGTGACTTTGTTCCCTCTAATCTGCAGTGGACAATTCTCATAAATCTCGTACTTACGTTGTTCAGTCGATTCATCGTCTAGCCATTTCAAAATAGTATAATACTTGTTCGAAAACCCACAGACTCCATGGGGTCGAAAATTGCAAGACTCCAGTGGCGATGGTGGTTGGCTGCTATATGTAGTCTGTATAAATTCAACCTTTAACATCGAACTATTCGCGTCCAAAACCTAAAATGAAATTGGTTACCCAGTGGTGTCCAAATAAAGTGAGAAACGATAAGGTGAGCTTTGTTAATACAATGTCGCTTAATGTATAAAGTTAACCATTACCCCAGGGTAGTCCACTGAGTTGCTCCAAGCGTCTCTTGTAATGCTGAGCTTCCCACACGCACATGCGGTCGCTCCTTACATAGCATCGACTTGACAGTAAGTTTCGTTAATGGAGGCCAATTGGCAGAGCGTTGGCGACTAAGGGTCCAAAAAAAAGTACCAGCAGATGCATGTTGTCGTTGCGTAGCTTAGATCTTGACTATGAGTCAAGATTACTGCTGTAATATGAATATCTCAACCAGTATTCTGCGCTTTGCCGAAGTAGATAACGGTGAAAAAGAACTTGCAGCATTTTCTGTGGAACAGTTCGGTAGGCTAGTCTCAGTGCGTTGTTGAAACGGGCGGCGCAAGACCCTGTCTATCCTGGTACTCAAGATTTTATCGATAATTTACTGCTAGCGCTAGAGAGTGCGTTACTAGTATTCTCTGCGAAGAGTGTTGAACATGGTTGCAATCAAGGTAATATTGGTGAAGGCGTCATCTCCCACAATCTTTCTGAGAAGACTTAAGGGGCCGTTGAGAAGTGTCAGCTATTCTGTTGCCTGTAACTTTGTGCAGATACAGAGTTACCCGAAGACGCAAGCCGGAGAAATGCTGTCCAAGTAGACTGTAATGTCTGCTACTATCTCTGGCCGGCCACGCCGCGTACTGACGTAGTCTCTCCTGTGTCCAGTGAACCGGCGATTCTCGTCCTCGTCACTAAAGATTCGAACGGCTTCGCACTTCTGTGCCTTTATGGAGACCGTTAGTTGAGAATTCTGGCGTGACTAAACGAGTGGCAATATACTGCTGAAATCATCAAATACCACACCATGACAAATGAGCCCCTGAACAGATTCATGACATAGTTCTTCCCATCCGCATAGTTCCTATCGCCATAATGAGGTCATCGATTCTATCGTCTATCATGTCTTTCTGAGTCGCACTCCAGCCGGTATTGAAGAGAGAGAGCAACTTCTTGTTTTTCTCTTGTAACTCATGGACTCGTTGCTCTCCCTGAGCTCTGTCTCTCGAGTGGCTATTCTTCCGTAGCGGAAGCTGAGTAGTCATTTGGCACTCATTCAAGGCAGCAGTGAGAATCTCACAGTTCAGCCTCTGGATGATAGACTCAGACTTACCCACGATCCCGTCAAGTAGGTCACTAAAACTGTTCGTGTCTAAGACTGTGAGCTCTTATCTCAAGGTCTAGACGATTTCGAGTATTCCATATGGGTTGTAAAGGCCATGTCCATTTCCGAAGTAGAAGTGTGACTTGAAGTTTGAAAGATAATTTCAGGACGAGAGCTGGCAGTGGAATTTGATTTCAACAGTTCAACATTCAGCTCGTTCTGGGTTTCATCAGGCCATGGAAAAGCGTGGAGCGCAAATTCGTGGAGATGAGTGGCAGTATGTTCATCCCGGTAGGTCGGTTGCCCCCCTGTATCAGGAGCTCTACCTCGTCTTTTGCAAAGTCCTTACGAACAGCTGAAATATGGTTTCCCAAGTCCATTCAGTTATTAAACGATACAGTTGAGGTGCAATCACCTCTGGAACACATTGAACATACCCACTCCATGGTCGAATGGAATTTTTTCAAGTGTGACATCCACTGGGAAGTCGATGAGTACATTTCGTCAGGGGATTTGCAATCTTCGAAGATGCAGATATATGGGAGAAGGCCCCGCACCACGTGTGCCCTAGGCTTGTTAGGCTCAACAACTTCATCTTTCTTGGAAGGAGCTTTCTTTGTATAAGAATGAGGCAGAATCAAAGGTCAGTTAGCACGTAAAAGGCTCTCTGTTGGCAGTATCAGAATGGCCTTGGGAGGGCAAAGGAGTTGATTTAATCGGGTGGCCTAAATTCCCATTAGCCAGCTTGTACACTTCAGCCAGATAACTTTTACCAATGGTATTTGCGCCTTGGATTTGTCTGAGCGCGTCTTCTACGCCCTCTCTCATTTCGAAGGTCATATCAGCAGCGCCGCTGGAACAACCACCACGATCATTTGGTTCGAATAGCTCGTATATGATTGTAAGTCCCTGAATTTGAATTGTAGGATTATAATCTACTACCATAAGGCCATTTCCCGTAAGATCCCGGCGCATGTTCTCGACGCGAACCTCGGATCCTCTCTTTCGCAAAATGGCCGGTTTGGGGTAGTCTATGCTCGCTATTGTGGCTGACTGGTGTGTGGCCGCTGATTCCGTTGACTTGAAAGACGATAGGGCAGCAGCGATAGTGAAGCTTGACCCCAGAGTCGCAGCTAGCTGATCCACGAACCCCTGATATCCTTCGGGCTTGAACATAGAGAACGTCTGTACGAGTGGCGAAGAAAGCATTCGTTTGTGATCTGGCGCAAAGGATTGCTGCGATGCCTTTCTCTTGGCCCTTGGCTTCTGTAGAAGCTTATGCTGATTCTTTGCTTCTCCACTGTGGGCTTTGCAAACACGCCCAGCACATGTAAGCCTGTTTCGCCTAACAACGTTTGCAACGTAGGATATTGATCGTTCCTGTTGGCTCCGCAGGCCATCATATATAGCTGGATGTTGCGATCAATATGACGAAACAGTCCTTCTATATATCCGTTCGCTAGAATCGATCTGGTGAGAAAGCGCCTGAATCTCTCATGATATCCTCTTTCGGATCTCAACCACATGCTCCGGCATCTCAACTGCCTTCTTCGTCTGGCCATCTGCAAGATATGCTCGTGCAAGCACGTACTCTGATGCCAGTCGTGCAGATACTGCCTCCGACTTCCACCCGTCTACGAGCAATCGTAATGAACTTCGTCATCATATCCTTGTTCAAGAAGCTCAATCGCATTTTCTGCGTCCGCATCGTTCAAAACTCGAATGTATTCCACGATAGGAGTCTGGTAAACATTCATATACGCTGCTGCCTGTGCAATCGCTAGGGGAAGGTAAGTAAGAGCATCAAGGAGCTGAGACACGTTCTCACTATCTGTTAGTTCCTCCTTATCGATCAAGGACTTCTCGAGCAGACCTGTTGCATCTTCTGGATGCATCGGTAGTAATGTTTCTACCGTAGCTTTCGCTGCAACAGAGGCAGCTTTCCTGGATCGTGTTGTGAAAAGGGTACGCCCGTTGTCACTGGAAGGAAGAAAGTCGAGGATCCCCCCACCTGGGTGCGTCGACTTGTGGAAGATCTCTACATCATCAGCATTATCCACGATAAGAAACCAACTTCATGCATCTTTCGAGCTGAGGAGCTGTCGCACTGCATTTTTCGCATCTTCCTCTGCAGAGCATCGGATACCAAGAGTCTTAACAAGCTTCATGCATTCCTACTCGAAGCCAGCCATACTGAGAGCAGGCATCCAAAATACTGAGTAGTCTGGCTTGGTTTTCTTCACCAAGAAAGCGAGCTGCAGAGCGATCTGAGTTTTACCAATACCTCCAAGTCCGACCAGAGCGACCCTTTGCCGCCCTTGTTCGAACAGTAGACTTCGTAGCCTCATGAGTACATCCTCTCGACCCACAAAGAGTTCGTTTTTCGAAAACGGAACTAGAAAAACAGATTGCCCCTGAGACTCAGCTTTACTCTGCCCAGAGTAATCTTGGTTCTGTAAATGAACTCTTCTCTCGAAGTTGGTAGCTGGGCCTTGAATATCTTCAACCGCAATCAGTCCCTGTCGTGGGAGACGTAATAGAACATACCTTGGGTAAATGAAGGTACCCAAAAACTGAGAAAAGCCTTCGTACAAGCCACCGCCGTAGCTGCAGCAAATCGCTGCCAGACCTTGCTTTTGTGGCTGTCGGCGTAGTCGCAGGCGCCTTTGATAAAGATGCACGGAAAGTGGTCCCAAACTCCTGCGCCTTCCATCTCGAAAGCAATACTATCTTCTACTTCTGCAATTTTGTCGCGGTCTTCACCAGACTTCATGACTGAATCTAGACGCGCTTGGGAGACCTGATCCTGAGATACGAGGCATTTTAGCCAAACTAAAAACAAATCAGGGCCAGGAAGATCTAACCAGAAAGACAATCAAATTCCTGGATGCGATGCGTTGTAATTCACGTCTCCATGCGACGTACCCGGGCTCTACAAACGACAGATTGTTTGAAGCAGCTTATTGTCACAGTGAGGACCAGAAATTGTGCGACCAAGAAGTGTGCAACGGCAAGCTCGTGTCGCGGCGCCGTCTTGAAATGAGTGGAACCCATCTCGCACCTGCTATCCATTTTGGATTGATGGCATCTGGAGTAACGTGCCTTTCGTGACAAACTGGTCTGGTAGGCGCCGTCCCAGATCATACTGAACAATGCCGTCGCTAAGGACGACAGCTCCTAGCACGATCTCATCGCCGTTACGCTTAAAGGGGACAACTCCACATACACCCACCACAAGGGCAAGTCTGATGTTAGGAAAACTCGTGTGACATCTTGCGGCCACTGCCGCCGCGTTCGCTTTACCCATCCCCGGCATATGCGCTAAAACAACATTATGGCGCCCGATCACATCTGCGGAGTAGGCGTTGGGGTCACCAGGCTCTTTGTCGAAAGGCGAGCTGTCATCACCCCAGTAATAATCGAACAAGGCCTGAATAGCAATAGCCTCAAGGGGTTAAAGCGCAGATGATGGCTATCTCGAAGCTGCGACGGCCGTTCGGGCGGGGTGGCTGGGACGATAGAGTGGACATGACAAGAGTGCGGCTCAGTCAACCGATGAAACCAGACAAACGGTAATACCATCCTCTACAGAGCGATGTTGGAAAATGTTGTATGTCAGAACAAGCACGAGAACGGTAGAGATATTGTCGATCGAGAATGTAATTGTATAACCGAGCAAATAAAGCGCAATACTTAGATATCTAAAACCGAGGATCAAATGAGCTTTTGCGATATTGCTTATCGGTGGTATTGTGGATTAGCGATAGGCAGGGAAAATATCAAAGCGCAACCCCGCAAGGCACATTTCCTTGTTCGTGACTAGGATTATTCTTACCGAGAGCGGGTCCACCACCAATCATACAGCTTAAGACCTCGGGAAAAGCTGCAGCTTACTTTCAAGGCAGATTCACCAGAATATCTAAAAATAATGCAGGCAGTCCTAGGGTAAGTAGAGGTTTAGACTGCACTGTCTATGTTCATGATAGCGAGGATGAGCATCAAATGCTCTGATCTTCTTATCCATATATAATACAATACGTTACGAGAAGAAATTCGTTGATGAATTCTCACTACACACAATTCATCCTTGCGAAGTGACGTACTAGACATCTAGCACAGGATCATGAGCCACATTAGCTTCTCATTAAACAAATAGCACATGGCCCGCTCCTAGCGTCATTTGGCGATGATCACAGATCAGGAGATGGGGTTACAGCTAAAACGTAGCACGCGAAGACAATAAAGTAACATTCCTCAGGTCTCCTTTGAGATAAGGTGATGAATCATCGCAAAAAGATTCCGGACCTATAATTTTGTATGTCCCTCTTTTGTTTTTTAAAAAGAGGATCAAGCGCGAAAGCTCACATTGCGATTAAAAACAACCCGAGCAAAGTCATTGTGGTAAGACAACCTTAATATTACTCATATACTGTAGAGTTGAACGGTTACTATAGACAGGGAATGTTTTATCAAGGTCCCCAAGTCATATTTTCGTCACTATCGAAGTGTTACTGTAACGTCCATTGAGGGACGCCGTACAAGAGGGTCAGCATATGGAGGGAAAGGATGGGATCGATTCTGTGCCGTAGAGTAATCACGTTCCGCTTTTAGACCATGGATGTAAGCTGTCAGCAGGAGGTACATTCATACTGTATGAATAATGAGAAGTAACTGTGTAATCAACAAGCCCCAGGCTAAAATGTCTGTGCGGTATAAATCAAAGAGTCAAAAAGGGACAATTGATTTCGATCTTTGCTGTACTGTACTCATTCATTACAGTAAGGTGCGGGTGCAGCGTCAGTAATGCATCATTGTAATTTTGTTCCAAATCGCCCGAAATAGACTAGCCTCATCCTATGCACAGTGTGCGTCTAGCCCGAACTTACCCCTGTCATCAACCAGCAATAACAGCATGTTGATGCCTCACCATTCCGGCATCAACTAACCCATTAGCTGCGTCTTTATGATTATTCAATGGTCTACTTTCTAGCAGAAACCTACGTTGAGCCAAGAATGATACTTGGACGATTAATCTTATACATACAGTGC
Source organism: Fusarium sp. NRRL 25303 (assembly GCA_013396255.1). Classification (NCBI taxonomy): domain Eukaryota; kingdom Fungi; phylum Ascomycota; class Sordariomycetes; order Hypocreales; family Nectriaceae; genus Fusarium; species Fusarium sp. NRRL 25303. The sequence goes on along the minus strand of JAAOAY010000223.1, from coordinate 5,060 downwards.
GGTGCGGGTCCAGCGTCAGTAATCTATCATTGTAATTTTATCAAAAATGCCCAAAAGGGGACTAGTCGTGGCGCATGCACAGTGCACCGCTAGCGCTAGCTGGACCCCTGCCTTCTGCAATCACTATCACCATCTGGATGCCTTAGCATTCGGGCAATAAATAGCTTGCCGTGCAATCGACTTCTGGCCGCTTACTATTTAGAGGGTCAGCCTCAATTGTCTCTATACAGTATCTGGTCCTAGCCATAGTTTATATCCAATTACGGTCATCAACACGCTTCCTATAATACTACAGTACATTAGTGAATTGAATCTAACGAGCGACCTAAATACTCGTCCTGGACTATGTGGCGCCATACTGATCAGTAGTTCGTACTGTAGCATAGGCTACTGTAAAACAAATAAATGTAGATCATTAGATAGAAACAGGGATTAATCAAGGCCCCTGCCTTCGAGAGGACTTAGATTTATGAAGGTTACCAGCCTTCCTACGCATAACCTCCCATAACGACCTGTACCGCGGCTTCCGCTCTTCCTTCGATTCGCCGACTGGCGTAACTGCCAAAGACTGGATCGACTCTGCAAGAGACGGTAGTTGTTGTAACGCATCCTGTGTTGAGGTGAGGTATGCCACGCTCTGCATCGTATCCGGATGCTTTTCTCCAAGTATATTGCGACGAAGGTCTAGGGCGGTTTGATGAAACTGTAGAGCTTTATCATATCGGCCCTGACTATGGTAGGTCGCCGCGAGTAACGCCATGCTTCTGATCGTATCCGGATGCTTCTCCCCTAGCACCTCTCGTCGGAGTTCCAGCACTTCCGGGTAAATGCCTTCGGCCTCATCATACCGGCCCTGCTGATGGTACGTCGTCGCGAGTTCCGCCATGCTCCTGATCGTATCCGGATGCTTCTTCCCAAGCACCTCTCGTCGGAAACCTAATACTTCTTGATAAATGCCTTCAGCCTCACCATATCGGCCCTGCGCATAGTACGTCGTCGCGAGGCTCGCCATGCTGCTGATGGTATCTGGATGCTTCTCCTCAAGAACAGCTCGTCGGAGACCCCATGCCCGACTATCCATCGGCTCCTTCTCTCTCCATCGCCCTCGATCGTGGAGAAAGCGCGATACTCTCTGAAGCAGAGTTGCTGTCTCGATCTCTGTCCCGCCCACCTCCACCCACTCCCCTACTTGGATGGCATGCGTCAAATACTCCTCGCATCGTACCCATGTAGCAGGTTCCGATGACGGGAAGAGGTCGTCTACTACCTGCAGCGCTTTGCCACAGTAGTATCCCTCATCCTCTTTTGGCCCGCTACCTACCCTTAATGCATTGCTAATGGTTGTCACTACAGAGCCTCTCACTCTCAGCCCATATCGTATAGCCTCTTGCACGAGCTTATGCATCTCGTACCTTCGGCCGCCGTCGTCTGTCTGACGCAGGCTGAGAAAAGAAAACTCTCTTAGTCGTGCGATAGCTTCGAGAAGCTCAAGCTCCGAGACTTGTCTGGTTGAGTCTTGAGAGCCAACAGAACCGACAGAGCCGGCATCATATCGACCAGCCGCGACCATCAACTCTTGCGGTATATCTTGATTATCCACATACGCAACCACGTGCAGTATCCGGTACGATGTCTCGCTCTCCATCCAGATCCGCTCCATCGAGATCCTCCACGTCTCAAGCACACTGTTCGATACCTCCGGTCGTCGATGTCGATCGGCATCACTCAGTTTTAGCACCTCCCATCGAGTCTTGCCTTGTCTGAGGAGATCCAGGTACTGTTCGGCTGTCATCGACATCCGCCGCATGTATGCGCCGGCTTGTGAGATCGCCAGCGGGAGGCACTGTAGCTCTTGCAGAAGAGCATCCACTCCTGCTTCCTCCACTGCCTCTTCCGCAGTTGATGGCTCATCTCGGATCCTTGCGAGAAGTGTCGTTGCCTCACCTACGGCCATAGACCGTACCTCGATACCACGACGTGCTCCAACAAGCGTGCCTGCAATGTGCGCGTCTCGACTTGTCCATAGCACCGTCCCTTGTGACGTACAAGGCACGTATTTGTGCAGGTTCTGATTCTGATTCTCCTTTGTCTCGCCGCCTTTTGCTTGTTGGCCCACTCCAAGTAGCCTCAGGTCGTCAGCGTTGTCAAGGATCATGACCCATTTCGATCGAACTTCGATCTCGTTGCGCACTGCATCCAGCAGATCCGCCCCGTCAAGCTGCTCGTCGACCCCGAGCTTCTTGCCGATCGTCTTATAATCGGCCAGAAAAGTCGCTTCGCTGTCGGCATGCACCCAAAATACGCAGCACTCGTCGTCGGCGTCGCATCGTCGGCACGCGTAGTCTAGCGCGATCTGTGTCTTGCTTGGTTCGTTCCTCCATTAGCCCTTTCGCTACACTGCAGTGTGCCGAGAGTGGAGACCTACCCTGATCCTCCCAAGCCCCAAAGAGCGGCGCTACGGGATCCTGGCGTCAGTGGCAAAAGCTTATCTATCCTGTTGATGAGATCCTCTCGATGGACTAGCTCCTCATTGCGGGGGTCTGGAATGACGCGGACGGCTTCGGCGCGGGCCGCTGGGTGGGGCAAGTGGTAATGGATATCACCTAAGTTAATTCTGGCATTGTCGCCAAATCGGCTGCGAGTGACGCCGCGTCCATGTAACGCTGGCTGATCCATTTTGTTTCTAATCATTAACGGCGCCAATCTTCTGAAAATCGCCAAATTTGGACAGTCTTACGTCCAGAGAGGGGTCGCAAGAAGGTTGAGAAGGTCACGAGACTCGGCCTCACTGATTGGTTAAAGACAGAGCCCATTGCTATCAACCGGCCATAAGCGTACTTCCGCTTACCACCAACAGGCTACAACAATGGTACTCACCTCTTGGCCCAGTTCTCATATAGGCTTCATTCGCTGATTCAATCGCGCAGGCAGAGGCAATAGGAGCAGCGGCTAGCATCATCGGCATTATCGGTGCGGCATTTACGGTCATCCAGGAGATCCGAAGCGCGCGCGGCAGGGTCCGAGGCACATCCGAGACGCTGGATAACATGTCTAAGCACCTGGATGCGATCGATGAGTCACTTAGCCTCGTTCGCGAGGAAGAAAGGTTGCAAACGGCCAGGGTCGAACTGCAAGTGAAGGCCATCACCGACGTTGCCACTGAGCTTAGATCATTCCTGGATAACCTTGCTGCCAGGCAACGAGAGAAGACCATGTCCCAGTTCTTCCACGCGCTTAAATCGGGCGACAAGGACGACCAAAAGTTGCAAGGCATCCTGGACCAGCTTGACCGGGCTCGTAATGAGCTCGGGTTGCGGATCTCGGTGGCTCAAGTTGGCTTGCTGGGAAACCTCCAAGACGGCTTTCGAGTTGCATTCGGCGTCCTCGAGCAGACAAACACCAGAGTTAACAAAGTGCTTGGGATCAACTTGGCTCTTATGGATATTGTGAAGAACCGAGCGCTGCAGCAGACAGGTCAGACACGCATATTAATGGTCGCACGAAAGAGACATACTGACGAGGTTTTATAGTGGATGGAACCGTGCCGGTTAACACTTCTGATGTGCTAGCGATCGGAGTGTCCGCTCCCGATGATGCGACGAGCATGAACAGCTCCAATGAGACGGTGGAAACAAATATTTATGGCAATGTGACGCTTGGACAGGCCAGAATAATGACAGGCAATATTGGGGTGGAAGGCTGGCACAAAATGGCAGGTCGCAAGACGACAATTGCTAACAACCAGTTCGGCCATGACGTCCGAATCATTATTGGTGACATGGGAGGGGAGGCGGCGAGGGGCTTCAACGAATCCTTCTGGAAGTGAGATTATGAAACTCTACGTTCCAGCATTGCTATTGAACCCATTACAACTAGTCATTTCCATCCGTATCTATTGTATCAGCATCGATCGCCCTGATCTATTAACAAAGATAACTTTCTACATGAGAAGACCACTGTCTCCGCAAAGCAGTGACTTCATAAAGGTGCCGCAGGAAATGCTCATAGAGAAAGGGATTCCACAGTGGTGCCCTCGAACTTAAGATAATCCAGGTAAGTCTTCAACTTTAAAATAGCAGTATTGTTGTAAAATCACCTAGGAAGTTGCTGACGAACCAAGTATGCAGGCAGGTCAAAGTCATTCAACCAATCGTGGCGTTGCGGACAACTCATTGGAATATAGAGCTTGGAACTACAGTACCAAGGTGATATGGGATGAAACATGACATTTGGGCCTACGTGAAGGGTGGAATTTGAGAGTTCCTTGAGGTCCGTAGTTGGCTTTGTATTCTGGTCAAAGTATGGCTTGGTCGAGAAGGTACTGTACGCCATACCCTTCATTATCGAAGACGGGCTGAGTGTGGCTGAAGTAGGGCGTGTGGCTGGTTAAAGTGGTTTATGTCCGTCATCCTGTCATCCTGTAATCATGTCATCCTGTCAGCCTAGCTGGCACCTTGCCCCGCCTTTATGAGAAATATTTGGCCTTATAACTCAGGCTCACACACTCACAGGAGCCCGCGTAGTTCGGGACCGCCCACTTCTTTGCTTTTCCGCTTTTCCTTCTTTTGTCTCGTTCCCAACATCCAGGAGTCGCATGCTGGCTCAATACTTGGCGTAGTACAAAATGGCCCCTCGACTGACTTTGGACAAGAAGGATCAAATCCGGACCATTCTCTTTGAAGGCCGATCGATTAGTGAGATTGCCGAGGCCATTCCTTGCAGCGAACGTGCCGTCTATCGAACCCAAGCGACCATACGACGATTCGGTACGGCAAACGCTCCTACTAACCGTGCCGGCCCCGATCCTAAAACAACCCCTCTCATGCGAGATACACTATGTAGAGAGCTAGTCAAGGAGCCAGATATGCTGAGATGTGAGATGGTCACTTTCCTCCGAAGGCGCTTTGACGTAGATGTGTCGCCCACGCGCATCACACGAACCTTACAAACCTTGCAGTGGACCCGTAAGAATACACGCCGCGTAGCGAGACAGCGCAACCCGCAGCTGCGCCATTACTACCATTACAGACTGAAGTTGGGCGGATATCGATCGTATCATC
>JAAOAY010000222.1:0-30785 GCA_013396255.1 Fusarium sp. NRRL 25303 | reverse complement strand
TTTCTTTATTTATTATGAAAGCTCTGTTTTTGTATAAATAGCGACCACCTTCTCTTGCAGTACAGGCCGTGAAAGAATTCCCTTATTTTACATACACTTAAATTACATCTTCGACTCTCGGACCACAGAGCAGTCATGATTAGATGTGAAGAGAAACTAGATAATTGTATTTCTGAGTCATTGAACTCTGATTTAAAAAAGCTTCTTCCTCGTATCTACCGTGGCGAAGATAATGAAGCCATCGTCCAACCTGGCTTGGATCGCGTGGCTCAAAAAACGGCCGACGGCCGACGGGCACCACCTTTCTCCTTTTGGTTTAGGTCAACGGCCATTGCGAGGAACTAAACTCGATGTAGCATTCCCAAGCGATGGACGCTGGCCTATTCCCCACGGGGTATGACTTGATATCGCATCTTCAAACGCTAGATACTGGGGTCGTTGGTTGTTATTTGGATACTCCGTACAGCCCCAGTGTATCGGAAAATCCGGTGGTAATGCGCGAGTCTCGGCATGAACGGCTGATCATGAGTCGCTGCCCCCAGTTTTGTGTCATGGCGATGGATACATTCTTGCTGCCTGTTCACAGTGGTGACCCTAGAAGCGTTACACCTGTGGCCGTTTTGGGGGTGACAACGTGTGAATGAAATGAGAGAATGCCTTGCCGTATGATTGCAGGAGCACTCATATCATGAAATGCGTCATTTGTACCCTGAACCTCTCGATGACGATCAAGTCAAGTACAGTAAGTGTAGAAGAAATATCGTTTCAAAGAGCTTCCTTGGTAAAAACGGCAAACACGCCTCTCTCAGATGAAGTGATAAAATATAATTACAGCTCGGTTCATATCGCTTTCTAGACCTCTGCATCTATCTTGTTGACCTTCGAGTCATTCTCGTCTCCAATCTTATTTCCACTGGCTTCTTCAATTCCGCTGACGAACAGCGCATCTTCGTCAAAAGTAGGCCCCTTGAAGTTATGCCTTCCATCGACGAACCATTGGATCGAAGAAACAATTATGATGACTGCAAATGCGATCACTGCGTAGTTCATGTTGGAGGCTGTAACATCGCTAACTGGAGGGAAGAGGAGGAAGATGGTGATGACGATCGTGTAGGCGATACCAACCTAGAACCAGGGTCAGTAAAAGTCCACGCATGTATTCCTTTGCTTTTGGGGTACTTACAAGATTGCAGGTCCAGCCGAGCCACTCTGGTACCACAAACGGTCGGTTGTCCAATAGTCCCTTGCGTCCTTGGAGACAGTTGATGGCAGGGGTGACGGCATATGAGATAGCGAGAGCGATAACAGCAGCCGACAAAATGGCGTTGAGGGCACTCGTTGATCCAAGATAGACGAGCCCAAAGACGATGACTATTGCGTTGGTGAGCAAGAGGGCATTGACTGGAATGCCCCATCGCTGGTCAACCTTGGCGAACACTCGGGAGAAAGGTAGGCCTCCATCACGAGCAAAGGCGTAAAGAATACGGGTACTTGTGGCCATGATTCCAAGAGTGCCAAATACAAGGCAGATCATGGGGAAGAGTAGTAGGCAAACAGTGCCAGCCTTGCTGTTCGTGGCCTGTAGGTAGATCTCGACGAGAGGACCGGTTGGGGAGGCGACGACTGCATCTACGTCTTTGATGACAAACAGAAGACAGACAAGGAAAGCAAAGCCTGTTACTAGACCCATAGCGACACATGCGACCATGATGCGAGGTCCGCGAATACAGGGCTGGGGAATCTCTTCGATCATATGCGCAACGGCATCGAAACCAGTAAGGCCAAGGCCACCTTGCAAGAGACCTAAGAGGAATGCGACACCCCCAGGCCAACCAGTCGAGTTGATGAACTCTCCAAAGACAAAGCTGGCTGGCTGAAAGTCAGGGGCACTGGTGGCCAAGACAGTGATGGTAGTGGCGAGGAGACCGCAGACTGACCAGATCAGCGCGATCTTTGTCATCATCGGCAATCCTGAAGCCAGGAACAGGTTGAGAAAGAACCCAAGGAATGTGTATAAGAGGAACAGCAAGAAGTACTGCCATCGTGTCGGTGCGAAGTCGGGGTCGTACATGGTGATGATACCGAGAAACAATTGTCCGCCCAGGACACCACCAGAAGCAGACAGCGCAACCCATCCACTAACATTTACCCAACCAGTAACCCACGAGACAATCGCTACCCATTTCGGAGGCGATATGATAGCAGCCCAATGATACTGCCCAGCACTGGTAGGATAACAAGAAAGAAACTCGGCGTTCGAAACAGCAAGCGACAAACTACCCACTCCAGCGGTGACCAGTCCCCATATGACAGCTGTAGGACCACCGCTCGGCAAGCCAACAGATAAACTCGACGCAAGCGCAGTCCAGGAATTGAGGATCGAAAAGGCCAGGCCAAGCATAGAGACAAAGGAGAAATTTCTCTCCAGCTCCTGCTTGTGGCCTAGCGCTGCGAGTTGAGCGGCATCGCGTGCTAGATCAGCGTCGTGATTCTTCATGTTGCTGGAAGAACACTGGAAGGAAGAATAGAGGGTGATGAGTTCGACATGGAGAAAGGGGTGAAGGTGGATTTTGAAGTTTTGGATGATAGATGAGTCGATCTAAAGACGGCGGATGCAGACATGCTATTAGTTAGTTGAGGTTGTGTGATTGGTTGGATGTAATCGGCCGTCGGGGGACGATAAGGGTGATAGCGATTGTGGGGAGAATCCACTGGGCTATCGGAGATTGCGGGGGAGCTACAGGGTTGGTTGCATTGAATTGACTGAAGTAAATTCCATGAATTTCTTAAAACTCATTGGATCGGGACCGTTAGCACTGAGATGTCTTAAAGTGGGTGACAGAATGATATTCTGTAACTGAAGTTTAGTATAGTGACTTAAATTATATTTTATTATATTGGACGGTAATGTCTAAATTGAAATAAATGTGTTTAGATAGCATAACCACACAGAACAGCTCCAAACCCACTAACTCCTCGATGCCCGGTTCAAAGTTTGTTATTTCGGACCTGGAAAACAGCCGTGTTCCATTCCTCGAAAAGTCCCTCTTGAGCACCTGTATCGAGAGCAATAATTGGCACTTCAGTAAGATCGGGTTTTGGTCCTACCATAGGCGTGCCTACGAGAGTCGACTCTGCTCTCGTTGAACAGTCACCGACTAACGACGGAGGTTGTGAGAGACCCCAATTTTGCATAAACGAGAACCTCTCCCTAAACTGCTTTGTTTCTAACCTATAATTAGGTCTAACTATTCAGATGATGAGATGGAAATACTAACCTTGATCGGTTTCGAACTTTATATGAAACTGCCTCGATCCCTCTGGAGAAGGCATGAGGTCAACTGCGTTAGACTCGACTCTCCTTCCAATGTCCCAGGACAGACGTCGAATACGTGGGATTGTGACAAAAGCCTGGAGTTGGGCCAGGTTGATCTCGTCATGTTCTCCCGCCGATGTCCCTGAAGATATGTAGTACGTGAAAGTGTTGGTCGTCGTGCCATCTCGCTCAATCCTATGCCAGAACCGTACCATTTGTCTTCGAGCAACGATTCGACCATCGACTTTTATCTCAATGGCCTCGAAAGCGCCGACCAGTTCTCTTTCGCGGAGCGTCGACTGGAATTTATCGCAGGCTTCTCGGTCTTCGAACTTGTACTTTGGATCGAGACGATATATGTGGTAGCCTTCGCTGTCGACAACCGTGACGAGATGTTTTTTGAGAAAGGAAACTCTCTTGGAAGACTTGTTGCGAGTCCAGGGTATGGAACCGTAAGGTACTATGCGGGTCAGTAAGAGCCTTTTCTGGGGGCACGTGGACGACGGTACCGACGTGTGTGACGTGTATAGTACAGTCATCATTCTGATATTGCAAGATGCGAGACTCGTCATCTCGAGCCATAATATGAAGTCTCCTGAGGCGTAGTCGTCTATGCTGTTGCAGTGCACTCTCCAACTCCCTAGTAAAGGTCAGTGCAAGAGAGGTTATACGGTTGCAGTTACGTACAATGTAGTGGGTGCGTCTTCATAACTGAGTGTTGATCTACCTGTAGTGCGTCCAGACGTTAGTCAATTATCATTCCCACTTAAGCTGAAAGCAAAGCTATCCATACGTTTAATGCTCGGCATTGGGTAGTCGACGAGATCGTCGGTGCCTTCCTCCACCAGCCCAAGCTCTGTCCAACATGTTCTCAGCTCATAGTCGATGCTCCGGAGTGTCTGCTCGGTAGCTTCCTTATCGTCAGCAGCTTTGAGCTTATCAAGCTTCACGGTTATCTGCTGTATATGTTCTGGTGCGACTTGGTATTGCGACGGCGGCGCTGAGTCTGTCATGATATTGCTGTGAGTTTGTGTGACAGCTGTCGTATGCTCTTCCCCTGATGATATTAGGGGGCGGTTAGGGTTGTTTCTGCCACTGGAAGCAGCTTCATAAGTAACATGTTCGTGGGGATCAAGAAAATAAGGCTTGCCTTAGAGAACTCAACCAGCAGGGCACCAGAATCTGGGTATAATGCGCGTCTATACGAGTCTTGTACTTTACAAGCTTCTGATTATTCCTGAATGTCCAAACACCCCGGATAACAGTGGTAACTACTAGGCCTTTCGATGAAGTAACCTGTTGCTGGAGGAGCTCCTTGCATAAGGTCAGTGTCTCCTCGATCTCGTGAACATCATCCTCATGCAATATGTCTTGCAAGGAATAATATGAAACATCGTTTTGAAGCGCTTCAAGATGGCGCTGAAGCCGCACAACAGATTGTCGAAAGTCCCTAAGCTCCTGTGGAGCGTTTTTGAGCCGCTCGAAGCTCTCAATGACCTGGTCTGCTAGTGTAATAACCTGCAGTACCAGCGAGACAACCGCTAAGATAGTCCCAGGATCCATGTTTGCAGAAACATGTTGTAAGTCGTTGCAATAAGCGTGGGTCTGTGTGATAAAATTGTCGAAGTTAAACTCAGTGAGGGTCCGTGAGAGAATCAAGGTAGCGATCGTCCTGTCTCAGGTTCCGGGGCGAGGAATCCGTTTCTTGGTCACATTATCACCCCCTATAAAATCTGCCTAGAAGCGGCAACCAATGCGGCGCCAATACAGCCACTTTGTTGTGGCTTCTTTTAATATCTATCGCGATGGTCCAATGTCCTGCCCACGGGGTTGTGTGGGCTCTGTGATTCGAGGGATAAGTATGTAAGCAAGGCGCTCTCCGACCGAGTGGAATGACTGCGGCTGAGAAACAACAGAGGGCGAACCCTGTCAGCCTTAGTACCAATTGATTCATTAGTTAAATCATGAGTCCTTGGACCTCCCAATTTTCGCTCGCTCGCCATCTCGTTATGCATCGAGTTCACCATGGATCCCCATCCTACGCACATTGAGTCCACTTCTGCAAAGAAGTCCAGAAGACGATGCCGCTTCTGGATTGACTACAACGAGGAAGTGAAACATTTAGTCGAGATCGACTACGTAAGTGCCCACTATCTAAGTTAACGGCCGCTAACCCCCATTCAGAGCACGCGTGAGCGCGAAAAGCAAATCACAAAGATCGTCGACGATGGCGGCTTCAAGATTAGAGTATTTTTCGTCGCTGCTTCAGGCTTCCTTGCATCCTCTTATTCTCTCTTTTCTGTTGACATACTGTCCATTGCCCTCTTTTATGTTTATCCGCCTTGCGACAGGCTCGGACAAGACCCTAGCCTTATCATCGATGAACTCACTCTGACCGGCACGATCTTGGGGATGCTTTTGATGGGGCATCTTGCTGATCGGTCGGGAAGAAAGAAGTGGTATGGAGCTGAGTTGACAATTCTGATCGTCGCTACCATCGGCATGGTGCAAGCTTCTGAGGGCTATACACCCGTCAAAACCACAATTAGTTCGATGAATATTTATTCTTGGATAGCCTGGTGGAGGTTCCTCCTCGGATTTGGTATAGGGGCAGAAGTAAACCTTTCTTTCATCATTCAATAAATAAGCTCGAGCTAATAATCACTTACAGTATCCCCTATCCAGTATCATCACCGCGGAATGGGCATCAACCGAATCCAGAGGCGTCATGCTCTCGGCAGTCTTTTCCATGCAATCAATAGGACGTCTCCTATCTTACACAGTCAGTCTGGGCGCCTTGCGCGGGTCAAATCCGGGCGATGACGAAGAAACAACAAGACTGGCAATAGACAGAGTATGGAGATGGACAGTTGGAGTTGCTCTTATTCCTGCAGCTATAGCCATACTGCTCCGTTTGACCATACCCGAAACTCCGAGATTCTACGCTGGAATCATGAAGGACCCACACAAAGGTGTCTCAAACGCGATGAAACTGTACGGGCGGAACAAAAGCATTCAGGAGGTTGGTAGAGAGACCGATCTTTCGACAGGAAGATCAACGGAAGAGGAGGAGCCGTGGTATACTTGGTACGGAAAGGCGTGGGATTACCTGACTGGACCAAAGAATGGATGGAGGCCCTTGGTTCTCATATCTCTCCTCTGGGCTATCATGGATGTTCCTTGGTATGGCTTGACGATGGACCTGAGCAATACGTTGGCCACGCTGGTTCATGATCCAAGCTCTCCCAATGGAGTGATGCGACAATTTCGACGAGCATCCGGTGATGGCGTCGAAGGATGCGGAGATGACCCATGGAACAAAGACTTTTGGAATCGAAACAATACCATCTCCAACATGATCGAGCAAAACGCCCTCAGATCTATTGTTATTATTTCTATTGGCTCACTGGCTGGTAGCATCGGGTCAATCCTCATTATCGACTTCTTCCGAAGAAAGGTGATTCTGATTGCGACATTTCTAGCCATCACAGTCCTTCTTGCTATAGCTGGAGGGACGCTCCTTGGCGCCAGCAATCCTCACTACGCCGCTGTCGTCTGTTATGGTATCCTTCAGTTCTTGTTCAACTTGGGCCCCAACACCCTCATCTTTGTGCTAGCCGCAGAGATCTTCCCAACTACCTATCGAGGAACATTCAACGGTATAGCCGCAGCTTCAGGCAAGGTCGGTGCTATTATTATCCGCGTCATCATCTTTGCAACAAGACATGGGGATGAGGAAAAAAGTCTTGGGATAAGGCTTCTTGCTCTAATGCCTTTAACGCTTGTATCTGCTTGGCTGTCTTGGTATCTACCTGATGTGCAGGTAATCCCAAAGACTAAACCTGTTGAAACAGTGTCTGAGCAACAGGCAGCAGATGGTCAGAACTTACCTCCTTTACCTGTGCTTCAGGCTGAGACACCACACTCGGATGCTATTTCGTTGACCTCCTCGGATAGCCGCTCATTCACGGGTCCAAGCAATGAAGGTAGTAAAGGGTTGAATTTACTGGAAAGGCTTAAAAACATACCCCTTGAGGATATTGCAAGGAATCCAGGCCAACACAATACGGTTGAGATAAGCACTGCGCGATAATATGTATCATTATGTGCAGTCAATAATTTGTTAATTTATCATTTTCTACCTATTTCTTGGTTGCTTCTGCAAGCATCTTTAGAGAAGCTATTTTATTAGCCTCAAATGAATAAACTCTATAAAATTTATTATCCTCAAATGCCTCCCAACCATGATTTATCGAGTTGCCTATTCTATGATAGTATATCCTTCTCTTTAAGACTCTTCCCATCTTATATCCTTCTTCACCGCAATTGTCCCCAACGGAATCTCATCCACAGCCACAACCTTCGAGTGCTCCACCACCGTATTATGCTGGTTATGATACGTCTCCGGCCATAGAACAGGCTCCTCAGCCGAGTCGTTATCATGTAATCTCCGAAATGGTCCATCTTTGACAGGACCTTTCTGTCTGTCTGCTGACTTTTGGCCGCTGCCACCAATGGTGATGATTCCTTCCTTACTACGATCTTGTGTAGTTTTGGTAATGAAGCGACCGAAGAGGACGTATAAGAGTGGTTGCATCGTTGGGAGACAGGCGCAGAGGATGCCGACGGATGGTTCGATGACTGTCCAAATCCAGGGTGTTGAGATGAGTTCTGCGCATGTAAGTCAGTATGGCGCCGAGTGATGAAGAAAGCGATAAGGTACTAACTCGTAAAGTCGGCTTCTTGTCCAGCCTGGAGGAGGGCCACAATGTACTTCAACCGAATGCAACTGATGATCACGATCCTGCACAATATGAGTACAAAGCTTCTTTCAGATCACTCGAAACTTACAATCCACCAAGCAGAAATATTCCCGCGATAGCAATCTTCTGCGATCTCGGTACCTGGACCTTTGACACCTCAAAAACCGGCATCGCGATGATCATAGCGTCCATCACGATATTCGGGATCGAGTTACCAATGAAGAATTTGTTCTTATCCAGGCAGGTACCTTCTTTCATGAATGGCTTCCAGGCTTTGTCGACGGGCGAGCATTGGAAGATGGATGCGAAGATGATGCCTATCCACCATGAAAAGGTCATTCCGCCGAGAATATAGCCGCCTATCCGCATGGACTTTGTAGGGAAGATTCGGTAGTACATTAGGAGGATACCGACTTTTATGGTGCAGAGGACTGTGCCGTAGACGAATTCGGTTAAAACAAGACACTGTTTACGAGTATATCTGTTAGATGATTCGTGTTGCGGCGGTGAAGACAGTCACATACCAATTGAGCTCGTCCAAGACGATTTGGGTCTTGCATCATGTTGACCGCCAGTGGTTTGCCAACGCCGCCGTAGGTCACGGCTAGAATCAACATCAGTTAAGACATTTCAGGCGACTCATTCTGCAAGGGAACTTACATGCAATTGCAACTCCAGCAGTCGCCCAAAGCAATGGCTAGAATTTCTGTCAGCGTTTCGTGGCGCAAGAGGATCGAGAAACCACAAATCTTACCAATGACAAAAGTATCATGAAATCATCACGTTCGAGGGCCATTCGTTTTCGGTGTCGAGCCCATACTCTGATAGCCACAACACCGAGAGCGAAGGGTATAGAGACTGCGCTTACTATGATGAGAGAAGGCCCTTCATTATGATTCAAGACATCAGGCGGAAGAGATGGAGTCGAGTTATTACCAGACATATTGTCGACGGTGATAGCAAAGCTATTGCAAAGAGACTAAATCACCAAAACAGCTAGGAACGAGCCTGGGGAGCGAAGCGTGAAATATGGTTTGAACTTACCACCGCCCACGACCAAAGTGGGAGTAGGCATTGAAACAGCCGATTCCTGACTCGTTCGTCGCTTAGCGCAACATAACACGGCACACGCGGGCTCACGGCATTCAAAGGAATAAATCCCACTGCTAATGCAACCCTACAAGGCGTAGTGAAGGGTCCGGTACCAAACCCGCGGTGTTAGTGTGCGGAAGAACAGGGGTGCAAACTCTAAGTCATATGTTGGCCCATGGAAGGATTTTCAGCCGCCGAACCTCACCTCACTTCCCCTGAACGATCAGTCAAGCTGTTAGTTCTATGGAGATAGTGCAGGGATGCATTACGAGGACCTGCACGTTGCTGAAGAGATCCACGTGGTCCGGTATCAGCTGTTTTCTGCATAGCCTGCATCATGATATTGTGGCTAATTATAAGAACTGTGCTTGGTCCCTTTTATGACATGAAACAGCCAGACACATTAACTCACAAGCGCAAGCAACACCAAGGATGAGCGACAAACCAGTTCTACTCTTCGTTCACGGAGCATGGCATCCCCCAAAATGCTACGACGCCATAAAATCCGCCCTGACCAACCTCGGCTACGAATGCATCGTCCCGAAACTCCCCTCTGTAGGTCCTGAAAGTCACGGCGTCACATGGGAAGCAGACAAAGCGAAGATCATCGAAACAGCAGAGCCTTTCTTCACACAAGGTCGCGAAGTCATTCTCATCGCTCATTCCTACGGCGGCATTCCCGCGACTGCCGCCACTGAAGGTCAAGGCACAGAAGAACGTGCGAAACGCGGCTTAAAGGGTGGATTCCACTCGATTATTTTCTTAGCTGCGTTTGCCATCCCGGTCAAGGGCTGGGATCTCATCACGACGTTTGGTGGGGCCTATCCGCCCTGGCTGCAGGCTGGCGAGAAGTACACAAAGGTGAGAAAGAGCAAAGCGTTCGCATCATGTCGCTAATGACTTGAAGAATCAGATTACTAGGATGGCGGAGGGAGCGAGGCAGAGTGTGTATAGTGGATGTAGTGAAGAAGCGATAGATAAGGCTTTGGAGTCCACGGAGCCGCATTCTCAGGATGCGTTTGAGACGAGTCTGGACTTTATCGCGTCAGATATCACTATCCCAAAGACATACATCATTTGCGAAAATGATCAGCTTATCTTGCTGCCTCTTCAGGAAAAGCTTGTTGAGTCGACGCCTGGGATGAGGTCTGCAAGGCTGGAGGCAGGCCATAGTCCGTTCGTGGAGAAGACGGAAGAAACAGCAGAACTAATTGTGAAGATGGTCGAGAAGAAATAGATTAGACTAGCATGACTCATAGAATAGAAGCGAGACTATCGGTCCTAATTGATAGGATTGAGCTCATCCTTGCAGGGCTGTAGTGTGTGACACATCGGCCAACATCCGTGCGGCTCCGCAGATTTGGCCCGCGTTTCATCGGTCCCGCAGATAGGTTCCGCAGCCACGATTCATGAACCCAGCCAGGAGAAACATTAGTTTCTATTTATCCTGCGCACCTGCATCATCTAATTGTTCCCCGTAGCAGCTCCCCAGATCCAAGCCGCCCAGCTTCCCAGCACATAGATGAA
Organism: Fusarium sp. NRRL 25303; assembly: GCA_013396255.1. Taxonomy (NCBI): domain Eukaryota; kingdom Fungi; phylum Ascomycota; class Sordariomycetes; order Hypocreales; family Nectriaceae; genus Fusarium; species Fusarium sp. NRRL 25303. The sequence goes on along the minus strand of JAAOAY010000222.1, from coordinate 20,087 downwards.
CAGCGCAACGAAACAGACCTTGCTAATCATTCTAGCCTTCTTGCCGGTAGGTCCCTGGCTCTTTTCTCTTCGGTCGTTGATCATATCTCCGCGTAATATTCGCTGCTTTCGTGAGAATTGCAGGATTTGTAGGTCGGGAGCCCAGAAGGTGCTGATCAGCATTGCCAAAGATACAACGGTAGAGGCGGTAGCGAGGAAGACATAGACAATCGTCACCCTGTCGTAAGAATCACCGTCGGCATCTTGGGTAACGCCGGTGATGATGCGAATGATGATATTAGTGCTGATCTGTCGTCAGCCATTAGGATATTTGCGGGGGCTGGTTTTGACTCACGCGTTGTTCATGGTCACCTTGGCAGCATAAGCAGTACCAAAAACATCTTGATGCCACATACTAGTTCGGATACCCTCGATAATTGTAACAGGGCCGAACGTCTTGAAGATAGCATAGAATGCATATGAAGCAGCTGCGCTACTAGTTGTACTGCCCCAGTTTATGAGCCCCATCGATAAGAGCATGCCAGTGCCGCAAATAGCCATCTGTGTTACACGATGACCATAAGTGTCGATGACAGCTCCGATCAATGGACTGAGGAAAAACCCTATGTGTTTTGATTAGCACCTCAACTCTGGGTAAATGACCCAAAGGGATGGCCTACCTGCATACTGCGACAAAGAGGCATACCAACCTGCAGCCACAGCATCTACTCCGAAACGATGTTCAGCAAGCTCAGTGGCATTTTGAGAATAGATGTTGGAACAGCTTGTCTGCACCATCGAGAAAAGCATAATCGTCCAGAAGACCCAAGGCAATTGGATAATTTTGTTTATATCGAACTTCTTATTCTTCTCCTCCAACGATTCGCCGGTCGCTGGATCAGGAGGCGGGCGAAAGCGCTTGTGTGCAGTCTTTGTAAAGAAAAAGAAGAAAAGTGTGCACAGGTTTGTGAAGAACGCAACGCATGCTCCGATCCAGAAGACCCAAGCAAAGTTTCCGGTGTTCTACAAAACAACCCAGTTAGTTCTCTTCTTTTCCTGTCGGAGATGAAATATCTTACTTTTGAAATGACATTGGCCGTTGAACTTCCGACAAATCCACCGATGCGAGCGATACCAATCTGCAGACCGATAGTAGTACCAAAGCCCCCGCCCGGTGCAAACCATCCTGCGAATACTCTGTAGTACGCGATCTGAGTGGCAATGTCTCCTAATGCTGCGGTGACTTTGCCAAAGATCATGAGCGGAAAGGACCTGCAAGTCGCTGCGCCTGCGATAACGAGAGCTCCGGCAGTCATGATGAGGTTACCGTAGAGCATGGCACCTTAAACTCGTTAGCTAAACGCACCAAGATCCTACTTCACGCAACATACCAGCACCACCAATGCGGTCTGTCAGAATGCCAGAAGCCATCATCAATAGCGTGACCAAAAACTCTTCACTAGCTTCAAGCAGAGCGAATTGGGTGTTGTTGATGTCTAGTTCCTTCTTGATGGTGCTCTTGAGTGAGGATGTCAATCGAGCAGACCAAGAAGCGCCAAAGCTGATAAGACAGATGAGCAGGACTGAACCAAGTCTCCAAGTCATTGGGACAATTGGCCGGTCGTCTGCATCTTCAACGATTGAGTCAGAAACAGCATCCTCTGCCTTGGCATTCTCGAGAGCTGTATCAGGAGCGATTTCTGTCAAATCTGAAGAAGCTTCATGCTTCGCAGTATTTTGCTCGCTCATAGTGAACAATCCGATCAATTGACAAAGAACTTATCAATTTTTGTGAATAAGACCGTGGATGAGGAACCTCTTGTCAAGTGTGCTGATCTCATCCTTATATGGTCACAAATAACCTCATTCTTGTTCATTTCCGCTTCAATGGCACCGTTCCGCGGCATTTGAAGGCAAAGGCTTCTAAGCTAGAAGCACTAACTTTTAAGCTTCTTTCTCAGCCTCTCTTGGCAAGCTAACAACAATTTTAGGCGTCACCGGCGTCTTGCAATAGGGCGAGAAAGTTTGACAGTTGGGTCTTTTGCGCGAATTTATACACGCTAAGAGACGAAGGTTCGGCTAGTCTTAAACTTCTTTAACGTCAAATGGATCATCTGATAACAATAATCTTATCCGATGGATCAGATAAAAGACTTTGATGGATTTGGCAGGGGTTCGCGTGCATTTAGCTGTCTTGGCATGGATCAAACGAGAAGAAGTCGGGCCCATGGCCGCCAAATCGATGTTAAAGCGAACACATTCTCGTTCTAGAACCTATTCTGCACTCCACTCAAAGGTCGCTAATAAGTTGGCTCGATTGATGGCCCACAACGCTTCTCGATCACCCTCGCTGACTGCCACTGTAAGCAAGAAATCCGGCAGGCGAGGGCCGCGATCGAGTCAAAACTAGATCCTACCCTCCGTAAAACGCTTCTCATACGCAGATCCAATTTTCTATCAACTATAAACCTCTAAAATATCTCTTGAAGCCTATTTACATGCCTGAGATAATAATAGCACCCAGTTTTCGTATAAGCACCAAATCTACAATTCATCGTGACTACCAAGATCTGACATCTCATATGCTGCCTTGTCTAGTTTAAAGCCGCCCTGCCGGAGTTTTTGGAACACGCCATCCGGATCGTACTGCGAGGCAACCCTCTTCAAGAAAGCCTGATTCTCCTGGCCGTAACCCCCAATGATGTCTTGCTCAATGTGCCCGTAATTCATGTACTTGAAGTCACGGTGCTTCCCGCGCAGCTTGACGAGTCTTTCGATGTCTGTATCAATCTCCCGAACAATCTTGACGGCTTCCTCATCATCAGCTTCATCATCCCAAATGACGCTAATCACAATCAGCTGTAGCACGTCGTCGGAGTCATCGAGGCCGAAAAGACTGCCTGCGCTCGAGCCTTTGCGCATCTTGGGGTAGATGAGCTGAGCGTCCAGAGCGGCTGTTAAACGATCTGCATAAGCTTCGCTTATCTTGACCCAGAGTCCGTAAATAGACCGAAGCAACTCAAGGTCGAAGCTGAATGTGCGTGTCCAGTATAAGTTGCGCTTTGCTCTCGTGTCGGTGATTTGTTCCATCTCCTTGGCAAAATCTGAGTGGTTCGCTATTCGCAAAGTATCGATGACAGCTGGGATGGGACGAAAGCCATCAAAGATCTTGGGGTCCTTGACTGGCTCAGCGTAGTACATGTACTGAGCGACGATCAGTGTGCCGTTGACTCTGGCAAAGTCCATAAACATATGGGCTTTCCCATCCTCCGGTACCTCTTTCGCAAATCTGCCATAAGCGGTGAAAACATGTTCAAAGTTGTCTGCGGTAGTGACCTTTATCCCACCCCACATCCCACCAAACTCGAATGCTTTTAAGGTCAAGCTTGTCACTATACCAAAGTTCTGAGCACCTCCGCCTTGGAGAGCCTTGTGAAGATCAGGATGGGATGTGCTATCAACTGTTATCAGGCTACCGTTTGCCAACACGAGGTCGGTTGATGTCAGTTGGTCCACGCCCCATCCCCGCTGAGCCGCCAGATAAGATACACCGCCTATTCCACCACCATTCTATTAGCCATCTGTCTCTGAAATACGCAAAACGCCTTGCAAGACTTACCGCCAAATATGAAACCAGGCACGCCAACACCAGAATCGCGCCCCCCAGCAACTGTCAAGCCATGCTCTTCGAGGAAAGAGAACAGAGGCCCCCATCGAATGCCCGGTCCGATATTTACCGACCGACCATCATTTGCGATGTCATGGTGTGCAATCTTGACGAGATCAAACTGGAATCCGCCTTCGATGCTCGAACCACCGAAGTTGGAAGAGTGCCCACTACCTTTGATGGAAAAAGGGCATTTGGCTTGTGTAACCTTTTTGATGGCTGCCTGGACTTGATCCGCGCTTATGGGTTGGAAGAAACAGGCCGGTGCAGTATTTCTCTGTGGAGCATTCCAATACTCTAGCTGGGCACTTTGGAAAGCTGACGAGGACGGTGTGATAATCTGATTAGGATACAGCTTGGCAACAGCGTCGCACTAACGCAGTCCTTAGAGATGCGAGACTAGTCGCGGTTACAGCAGTCACTTACCGCTATAACACATGCCGCAGTGCCGTAAGCCTGGGCAAAGCCCCGTCCACCGAACACCACAGCGAGGAGACTTTCAAACTTCATTATAGGTATATCAGCGCAAGTAAGTTTCGATGGAAAGATGAAGTTTAGAAATATTTCATAGATTTATTGATGTGGTATCTCCTACAGATTAAGTATGTATACTTCTACTTGGTCCACAGATACAGATGGAAAGCTCATGGTGCTATTGTCACTGAAGGCCGCAGGCTACGATAGCGTCTTCCAATGGCAGCGTTGATAGGACGACGGACTCCGCGGCCGCCGTCCGCAGCCAAAGCAGCGAACAAAGACAACAGCATACGGAAAATAGAGCATTTCGGACTTTCCGAGCCCAAGCGGGGTAGACCACACAAGATTGGTTGCATTTCTCGGCGACCTGCTGCGCCGAAATCTTCGGACTTCCGTCGTTGTTTTGAACACTGTATCATCTTAGCTTTAAATACCTATTTAGAGAAATTCCCGGCTGGGCTAGAAGAATCTATGTTTAGCTATGGCTTGATAGACGACCGAACTTCGATGGCGTTCTTATGACTCAAGGTCTTTTCTTGATAAGCCTAGAGCATCATGGCGCGCGGTGAGTAATGGCTAATCACGAGAGCCATGGCCCACCTCCTCCGCATCTTGGGCCGCAGATGTAGATGGCAGAGCCGGCCTTGGAAGCTATTATGTTCTTCTTGAAATTCCGTGTCGCGCGCAGTATAAATCCTAGTCTGAATCGCCTGGTGAATAATGTAGTTCAACAATCCACGATCGTACTTGCGGGGATCAGTCTGGATTCTTGAAATCTATTTATTATTCGTCTGCTTTTGGTATACTCTCACAGCCATAATTTGTTTCCGGAATCCGCCAGCGTCGAAGCCTTGGCCTAGGTCTTGGACATGGCTACCAAGTCAATTACAAACGACCGCAAGAATGATGCTGCTGAGGCCCCTCATCATTTGGAGAGGTACCCCTCTATGAGCCAGGGTACGATGATAGAGAATGATATGGACCCCCCAAAGACCTACAAACGGCGATTCGTCGCAATGCTACAGCTTTTTGTCCTCAATCTTTGCTTCACTATAGCCTGGATTGACTTGGCGCCGGTCGTAGACTTTGCAGCTGAGCACTTCCAAAGCTCAGTGCCCGCGATCAACTGGTTCTCTACATCCTTCTTCTTCGCTGCGGTTATAGCTCAGTACCCAGCGTCTTTTGTCGCGCGCAGAGGTTTAAAGCTTTCTATGCTTGCCTCCGGTGCTTTCATGGTAGGAGGCACGTGGCTGATGTATGGAGGCACTCGGATCAAAAGCTTTGGCATGGCGATGATAGGACATTGTGTTATCGGCATGGGACAACCCTTCTCGCTCATCCTCGCAGCTCCCTTCTCAGATGCATGGTTTCACTCTGGGAGTAGAGCTACCGCAACAGCGGTCTCTGGACTAGCTACTATCTTGGGCAGTACGATCGGGCAGTTCATAATTGCGGCATGGGTAAAGTCTAAAGATGATGTGACATCGGGAATTTTGTATCAGAGCATTCTCTTGTCGACTGTCTGTTTCACGATCCCTTTCATTCCCGCAAAGCCTCCTACACCTACAGCTCGAAATGTCGCGCATCAAACGCCTTTATCTCACACAGAGGAAGTAAAAATGCTCCTCTCGAGATCCGAAGTCTATTTTGCTGGTATCCCCTTTGCACTCACGTCGGGAGTCTTCAACGCCATGTCCTTTCTTCTCTTCCAGATTTGTATGCCGTACGGGTTCACCATCGACCAATGTGTTGTCGCTGGTCTCCTGCTCATCGTCCCAGGCTTGGTGGTCTCTCTTCTGGCGGGGAGGCTTGCAGACATGTTTAGATGTCATCTTGCCTTACTGAAAGGGCTTGCGTTATTAAATGGTGCTGCCCTCGTCGCATTTATCTGGGTTGCACCTTCTAGGAATATTGGCTTCCTGAATAGTGTTAGCACTATCCTCAGTATCGGTGTGATTGCACCAAGTGGTGTGGCCATCGAATTCATCACGGAAATCATATATCCGCTTAAACCGGAACTTGCTCTGGCGGCCATGTGGGGTACTGGACAACTTTTGGGGGCAGTCTTTACAATTGGCTGTGGGTATATGAATGACGCCAATGGCGGTCTACAGCCAGGCGTCTATCTTATGGTTGCGCTGGGCTTAGTAGCTGTCCCGCTGACATGGTCGCTCGGGCTTTGGGGTAGACGGGAGTTTGTACAACTTCGGCGTACTGCAGTTCAGGGTCATCTATAGATCTCAAAGAACTCCAAGGCCCAAAATGGAAATAGTGGCTATTATTTAACTAAGTGACGTATTGAATGCACGCCACCGAAGTGAGACTTTTCTTTTTCTTCAGTTTCATGATAAACGTATTTATTCAACTTATTTCCATCGGCATGGCACCACAGGCGGGGCGAACTCGAGGGTACTGGTTATGAAAACCATAAGGAAGATGTATATGCATATATCTATCTCATCTCACTCTACTCCAAGCCAGCTGATATAAATTCCCCAGACAACACTAGCCAAAGCGACGAATAGGTTTCTTTCCTTAGCAGTTTTGAGAAAAGTGAAGCTAATAAGACTCACGGCCGGCCATAGCTTCCAACCCGCCACTAGGAGAGGATAAAAGTCATCGTGTGCCTTGTTGACGATGGATAACCAGTCAATGCGCGTATAGTCAACTTTATACCCTGAAGAGACACAAGGAACTACCGCTGATCTCATACAGTTTATAAAAGCACACAACAGAAAGGTGTTGACAGCTGCGCCAATGGTTTGGTCCAATATGGTCTTGATAAGTGTGTTAGGCACGTTAAGCTTATTGTTGGCTGCTTGACCGTGTCTTCCCGAGGCATTCCTTTTCTTCGAGTCATAGCCAGGGAACTTGTTCTCAAGATAATCCTGCCTACAATGGGCCATCAGAACTAATTCTCGGTAAAAGGGTGTTCCATAAGGAATTGCTTACCATAGATAGTTTGGAGGCGTAGATATGGCTGTCCATATAATGAATTGTGATACAGGCATCCAATCCACCGAGAATCGTTCCTGCCATTTCAAGGTCAACAGCGTTTCAAACACAACGTAAGGTATATTGCGAGAGCTAATACTTACGTCCAGGTGATATGCCATCAACACTTGTGCTAGCACATTGGAAGTTGCTGCTAGAATAACACTCTGCAGCGTAACTAATACTAGCGGCGAGCTGTTGATGTCGGAAAGAGCCATTTCAACACTTCTATCACCTACGTTAGGTAGCTGTGAACGCAGAAAACACAGGTCATCTACTATCTTTGTGTTTCAGTTGTTGAAAAAAATGTTTTGCTATGTCAAACGTCTGGTTATATAAATTGGAAAAGATGGTCAGGGAGGTAATATGAAAGACATTTAACCAAGAGTTACACAAGCTTAAAATCGTCCAAATAATTGTAATTAAATTCTCGTGCTTCTATAATCTGACCTTATCAGCTGCATCCATAATGTGTTCTCGTAAATGTAAGGATCTTGAACTGCCTTGTTCTATTCCTACCATAGTTGTCGGACCTCTCGGTATTCGGAAACTCCGAGCGTAGATAGTAGTATGTGTTAGCTCAAGCGCCGGATTCTCGGACTAAATGACATCATGTAGTTCCGCAAGTCGTTCGATGAAACAAAGACTGTTGGGACTATGGCTAACCATATGGCAATCTAAACTCGTCCGATTGCAGGGTACAAATTCCGACCCGACAATGACTTTTCCGGTCTCAGAGTGACCTCGCATGCCGATATTACTGTTTATCACTCAGAGTCTTCCTGCCCCCTCACCAAATGCCCTTCATATTCCGAGTTTGGCAAACCAAAATCCCCATTGAATTCGAGAAAAGACAGAACTCCACTTTCCGTCAGCCAAAAGTCCATATCTTGGAACTCAAATCCATTGTGGATGGGAAACTGGAGGCTCTTGTGAGTTGTCAGCTGGAAGGGCTCAGATATTGGATTCTAAATCTCACCTGAGAGCCAAGTGACTCCTCAAAATTAATCGTTTCTGTACCGTTATCGTGACTCTGCCATAGTTCAGAGCCTACTGGGTTTGCCGAAACCTCGGGCTGAGTTATGCTTGAAACGCATGTGCCTTCCACAAACTTGGTAGCTATTTGTAGGAATTGAGTTACAACTGTACCAAAGACCGTATTTCCAGTCATGTATTGCAGCCGCATGAAGTATGACGTGGCTATTTGCATATATGACAGGTTCTTGTTCGTTTCTTCGTGACAGGGATTTTCAATTATAAAGTCAAACAAGATAAATAAGGCAGCCTGCGGCATGTTGTATTGTACCCTGTCATCGCGATAAGCATATGAATCCAAAATTGTAGATAAGTGTGTACTACCCACCATGGCAGGACAAATGGCTCAAGGTCTATAAAGTGCACCAGGTCTATGATGGATCTTGCAGATTCGGTAAGAAGAAGCTTGTAGCGTTTTTGTTCCTCGGAATCTTGAGCCCACGCAAGGAGACAAACCCGCGCAAGGGCAATGCGCACGTTGTAGTAAGAGAAATGGACTTGGACTGCTAAGTAAATTGCCTGAGGCTGACCAAGCTGATGAGGTCGGAGTCGAAGCCCTGGACGAAAACTCTCTGGAATCGATAGCCTCCAAGTTTCTAGTTCTTCCAAGCAACGACTCGCCTCTCGCTGACGCAGATCTTGGGAAGATGACCTTGCCTTGACCGAGAATAGTCTTCGGTATATATCGGAGGCCATCTGAGCATGTTCTGATTTGCACTGAAGCCAGTTGAAGTCTGAAAAGAACGGTAAGTTCGTCTGAGGGACAGGGCATGATATGTCGTGGCTCGGTATTATCTGGAGGTTTGAAGATGAGCATTGGTAGAAGATGCCGATTGCATGACCTCAAAGAGCTTACCGATGATCGACCTGAATTCAGACAGTATTCGCTCTCCAATGAATAGATGACCCAAAAGGTTCTCTGAAACTCTTGGTTGGTCTTACATGCCTCAGCCTTAGTCATTTGGAAATGGCTCACAATCCTTGCCGCCTCACTAATCAAGACACCCTCAATAGGAAGTGCGGCATATGTAACACCAAAGATAGCCTGAAGTTAGTACTAAGTCAGCCCAAGATTATTCAATCATGGCTTTGTACCAACCATAGCAGCTACCGCCTAGAGTATCTGTTAGGACAGACACATCGAGAATACAATGAAGAGAGTTGATACCTGGACTGTGACTAGATTTGTTTGACCAAAGACAAGTCGAGGGAACAAAGTAAGAGAGACTCGGAATATATCCCAAGCATGTCCTGAGAAGGCATCGAAGCTACCACAGTCATGGTATAGACTTCCAAGGCCAAGGACAGCGTAGTACAAAGCGCACCAAGCAGGGTCCATATTTCTAATATCCCCAAACTGTGATGAACGTGCCCTGCTTTCGAAAGTGGAGCGGTCAAGGAATGGATAAAGTGGGTGAACCTGATCGAAGTAGGCTGCGAGAGGTTTAGCAACGGTATACCAACAGGTCCAATATGACGCACACTGAATGTAATCCAGTCTACACTGTTGAGATAAGCACATAGATCGAGCTTCCTTTTCTAAGTCGCTTGGGTACGGGTTTGCCCCAACACGGCTTCGCGTAATTGATTTAACAGCTGCCTCAATTGTTGCCAATAGATCTACGACTTGGGTAGTACCGATCCGTCTCGACAACGCGATCAATTTTCTGTTAGAGAAGTAGGCAAGACTGGAGATAGACACTGAAACCAACGTATGTCAATCATGGATCTTCGTGATGCAGCTGAGCCACTCACCATCTTGTTCATTGGCCTAAAGCGCGGCTGAATTAGTGGGTAGAGCAAGATAGGGGAGGTCATCCTACCATGATAACAGGATAGTCCACTGGGGTAGGAGGAACTACTTGATTGGCGGTATGCAGGGTTTCAGTGGCTGAAGGCTCAAATTGAGCTTCGGCATCGGAGTTGCGGACCATGGATCTCCGTGAAGGTGATGCCGCGATGATGTCGGGCTGAGATCGAGCACCAGGGGAAGATGGCGCCCGTGACAGCGGCGTGACGGGGTCTGCAGCGCCGGGATTTGTAGTCTGCCGACGTAGTTGGCCCTTGGCTGACCGGGACTTACGAACTTTGGAGCGAGAAAAGCGGCAATCTTCTGACCGTCTCTGCTAGGTGAGAGTGAGGTTAGGCGGCATCACGATGGAGGCGGAGACGCTTAACGTACACGACAATTGATGCACACAGCGTCTGACTCGCGTTGCTCTGTGACGGCTATGATTAGCCAGCGGCCAGGTTGAGATAAGGCAAGCTGTCAGAGGACTAACTGATACACCTCACTTTGCGGGCTCGACAGCCGTTGCAGGAATTCAGAAATCTCGACTGGGCTTCCCATGTCCGTCCCATTTCTTGATCCTGTTGCGATCCGATCTCCATATTGTGATGCGAACCGGTCCAGGCGGTTCAAAATGTGACGGTATTGGGAGCTCCGTAGCCGCGTTGTTGAAGGACTCGACTTGGCAATGCCAAACAAGTGTTTGCTGATGGTTATCACCTGGCTTAGACCAGGGCAGGGATGCATCCCCGCATTCAGATGTGTCGGCTCTTCGAGGTTCAATTGGACTGTTCCAAAATTCGGAGTCCGCGGACAGGTTCTCATTAGCCACTAAGACGTCTAGCCTACCCGCGCGGCGCTGTTTCCTCCCTGATAGCATTTGAAGTGACGGGACATGTGATAAGTTGCTCAATCAGGTTCAGGTAGCAGATTGTTCACATAACTTTGAAGAAGAAAAAGTACAAGTATCTTTACCTTAAGACACTCAACTCTGCTCTCGTCGTGATTTATTGCAAGCTCCGGTGCATCTTTTGCTATGATACGCTACGAAATATTCTGTCCGTCTCCCAGATGATACCTACTGACGCAAGTACGATAACGCTTTTTGAAACGTTTGCAGAACAATCGCTCTATAGTAATCTGCAGAAACGTAGTCAATGGCGTATATCAGACCACTCAACACTCCTATCAGTAGGAACAGTCGCCACCGGATATTTTGCCCCGGAGCCTTAGCCGAGCCCTAAAGACATTAGCACCTCGTACGTCCAAACAAATAGCGAAAATATTGCCGGTCTTACCGAAAACTCAAAGTCTTTCCAGACGGGAAAGAGGCTCCTTTTCCAGAAACTCGCCTGGGAGTAAGGGTATACTGTGGCGTTCCACCGCATGCCGTTCTTCTTAGTCTCGACAAACCAGTTGGTGCAACCGGAATAAAAGACGGTTGACTTAACGCCGGTCTGCATACTGTCTGCCCATTGACTCTCGGCGTCCGACTTTACATCGACGATGCTTGCTTTGCCATCCAGTATAGGCTTGATGACTCGCAGGGAATAGTTGATGCCATTCTCCAGAGCTATGATGGCGGAAGTGTGGCCAACGCCCGAGTTAGGTCCTGCAACATCGTATAATCAGTATTTCTGCCTTTGCCTTTGCAAAGTTGTGTATCAGCTCACCGTAGAGAAGAAACAGGTTCGGGAACCCGCTGACAGATGTCGTGTTGTATGCTTCGGCACCACCATATTGCTCCCAGTGTTCATGTAAATTCTCAGCTTTTCTTCCTATCACTTCGATGCCCTTCAGGAAACCACCCGTATCGAATCCATTTGCAAGTACAATAACATCTGCCTCGATGACTTGACCTCCAACTCGAACCCCATCTGGTGTGATTTCAGTAGCTGGTTCATCAGTAAGCCTAAAGTTCTCAGCATGAATGCTCTTAAGATAACCAGAGTCGTATATGCGTCTTTTGCATCCAAACTCAAAGTCAGGGATAAGCAAGTCGTGATACTTGGTGGGCGCCGTCTTTTTCATGTATTCTAAGGCTGTCTTTGTGAATTTTTCACGTACACGTGCTCCCGTGTCGTTCATCTGGAAAAGTTTATATTGCCGCTCTGTCTCGAGGAATACCAGGACACGGAGTAATCTCTGGACGCCGGGAATGTTCTTCATCACCCACCGCAGCACATCCAAAGTCGGCCCGTCGATCGGAGGGAGGATCCAATGCTTCGATCGAATGATCTGCGTGAGATACTTTGTTTCAGGGAGGATGCTTGGCACGATCTGCACAGCTGTGCAGCCGTTACCGAAAAGTACTACTCGCTTTCCGATGAGATCGACGTCGTGACGCCACTTTGCTGAATGAATGATAGATCCCTTAAAAGACTTGACACCAGGGACATCCAGCTCCCGTGGGTTAGAAAATAAGCCTGTTGCTGAGAAAAGAAATTGACATTCGTGGAAGAAGAGAGACCCTGTTTTTAGATCCCGAATAGTTAATCGCCACCGAGCTTGGTCCTCGAACCATTGACACTTCTCAACCTGGGCCTCAAAAGTCATCTTATCGAGAAGATGGTACTTTTTGGCGACTCCCATTATGTACTCGTATAATTCCTCTCGCTTAGCCAAGATGCGTGTCCAGTCTGGGTTCGGCTCGAACGAGAAGCTATAGAGCACGTTGGGGACATCGCACGCGCAACCTGTAGCATCATGACTTGATTAGCTTGACTCTATTTTCCCATTATGATAAGTATAAGGCTGATTGGCATACCGGGATACTGATTTTGTACCCATGTGCCACCAGGTTGACTTTGGCGTTCGAAATACTGAATATCGTCGAGGTTATACCATCGCTTCAGGGTTGCACCGAGACCAATACCGGAAAGACCAGTTCCGATACAGGCAAATCGACTGTAGGTCGTCTTTTGATTTTCAGAAGACATTTTGGCGCTTTCCGTCTAACTTTTACGAATGAGAAAAGAGGGATACCTATGATATTGGCTGTGAGTAGGTGCTTATACTTTTAAGGTAGAATGGTTGCAATAAAATTGTAATGGCACATCACATTTGGTAGCTATCGACTTAAAATTGCAGCTCGGATACAACCCACATGTTCTCTTCTATACCCCGCAACTTCCAGACATGACACCAAGCAAAAACACAAGGTCCGGTCTATGGTCGCACGTGTTAGCCGAAGTGATGAGTAGGACTCGCTTGTTCCTCGTAAGGTACAAGATAAGGTTCGTTTGGCTCGCTCACCCGCGGGCGCCGAGCTAATTTAGCATAGACGATCGCAAAGTCCGAAGGACCTAAGAAGATGCACCGCTACTGATGTTCGGACTTTCCGACGTAACTTACAATGCTTGCCAAATCCCGAAGGGCTATTGCTGGAAGCGAAACGTCTCTTTGTAGACTCCGAGAGATTCATCCTGAAGCACCCGCACCACTCGGTAAACTGACTTCAGTAGGTATAAAAGAGGTACCCTATACTAGTAGTAAACGGACGCTTTCACATCCTATATTTAGCATTGCTTATTTGAATGCGTAAAACTTTTCTCCTCCATGCTCTCTAACCTGTTCTCAAATTGACCTTGCTATTTTGTTCGACACAGAGCAAAAGCCATGGCTCCTCATTCGGCTAGCGGCAATTCCTCCCTCAGTGCTTCATTCGATGTTCTAATAATTGGAGCAGGGATTTCTGGTATCAACATCGCATATCACGTCCAGAATAAAGCCCCAGAGCCTGCACCATCATCATACGCCATTCTTGAGTCAAGGAGTCATCTGGGTGGCACATGGGACTTTTTCAAGTACCCGGGTCTTAGATCTGACTCGGATATGTTCACCTTTGGCCTGCCCTGGTACCCTTGGCGAAAGAACAAGACTATAGCTTCAGGAGCTGAGATTCTTTCTTACCTAGAGGACGCGGCGACACATTCTGGGATCCATAAGAATATCAAATATCAGCACAGGGTGCTTTCGGCAGATTGGTCGTCCCAGAAGGCACGTTGGACTCTGAATGTCGAAGTCAACGGTGTTCTGGGGCATACGTATGAGGCGCGTTTTCTTGTACTGGGCACAGGGTACTACGACTATGACGAACCGCTTACTACCCTGATCCCAGGCCTAGAAAGCTTCTCAGGAAGTATAGTCCATCCCCAATTTTGGCCAGAGGATTTGGACTACGTTGACAAGGACGTTGTTATTATTGGGAGCGGGGCAACTGCAGTCACCCTACTACCAAATTTGACAGACAAGGCAAAGCATACAACCATGTTACAAAGAAGTCCAACTTATATCTCCCCATTACCCTTAGTTGATAAGCTAGCGCAGCTTGAGCGCGCCATATTACCAGCTCGTCTTGCCGGGCGAGTAACTCGACTTCGTCGCGCTATTCGCTTCTTCGGCTTCTACTGGTTTTGCAAATTCTTCCCCAATACTGCGAAACGACTCCTCCGCAACTTGTGCATCAAACTCCTCCCCCCGAATATCCCCGTTGAGCCGCATTTCACTCCTCGCTATGACCCCATGGACCAGCGACTCTGTGCGTGTCCAGATGGCGACTTTTTTGCCAGCTTGCGTTCTGGAAAGGCGAGCATAGTGACCGACGTCATCCGCAAAGTTACGGAAGATGAGATTATCCTGGCTTCAGGTACAAAGCTACGGCCCGATATTATCGTAACCGCGACTGGCCTCAAGCTTCGCATTGGCGGTGGTATTCAATTCTTCGTTGACGATGACCCAATCAATATTATTGATGGTTTTGCTTGGAAGGGGTTCATGCTGCAAAACGTGCCAAACCTGGCTTTTGTGTCCGGGTACTACAACGCTGCGTGGACCTTGGGTGCAGAGGTGACAGGTGTAGCTATTGTTAGGCTACTGCGGCAGATGAAGTCCCGGGGCTTTTCCTGTGTTGTACCACGGCTTGCGAAGTCCGATCAAATAATGGAGCCGCAGTCGTTCTTCAAAATCTCGTCTACGTACGTGAAGGACGCCCTCAAGTATACGCCCAAGGGAGGAACGGGACAGTGGGCACATAGGTGGAATTACTTTTTTGATCTGGCAAAAGCATATTGGGGTGATTTTGAGTCTGGTCTGGAGTACTTCTGAGTCAATTCCGCCCCGATGAGTATTGCAATCAGCGTTGTGATGGGCCCATAGTGCAAGCCCTGTAGAAACTTTCCGTGCGCCTTCTATAACTGAGGTGTGACATTGTTACTAGAAAGCTTCATCTATGCATCCATGATGACAGAAAGAAATAAAGTTTCATTGGATCCTGTAATCCACTCATGCAGCATTAAGATCATTGCCAAATTATACCGGCCATCTTTAGTCATGAATTCAATTCCCCCCTCGGCGAAACGCAGTTGATTTTAGGGGGCGGATGTATTCCAAGAAAATAGTGTATGGTATATTGCGACTTTCGAAAAGTTTTTATCATCGATAACTCGAAATCTCTTATAATAATTTGAAAACCTGTTCCTGAAATGTTGGATCCTGGGAATCCTTCTGCTGCTCCCAAGTAGTAATGGCCTCCCCTTCCATTATCCCATGTACATATGCGTTCCCAAGAAATAAATACTCATCGATACAAGATGAACTTGGGCGGATGATGTATGGAGTGTCTCCCCCGAAAAGAATGCATACAGAGTCTCCAGGCTCTAAACAACAAGGACCAGTGCCAATATAGCCTGTTTCCGTAATGAAGAACCTTTTACCGTGACTATGTGCGAGATTCCCCACAAAGGCTGCAGCATCCTCTTCAATGTCACCTGAGATTCTCTTCAGAATTTCCATATAGGATAATAAAGTTTCCATATCGTCTGAAGAGAGCTGGTCCAGCCTATCATTTATGAAATCCCATACCTCAGCTTCCCCAATGATAGATTCATTTTGTGGCACAGGAAGATAAGTTTGGACTGCCATCTTGATAAGCTGAATCATTGCTTTCGGAAAATTTTTATTGTAATCTTTGTTGGAGATAGTCACCAAAACGGATTGGAAAGCAAAAGCAGTGAAGGAATTGAGGTAGGAGTGATCCGTTGGGCGGCCCAGCTCACCGACAGTAGACTGTACTCGACCACTCATCATCGTCAAAACAAATGGTGTAATTATGTCCGAACCGTAATGATTTTCAAAGAGGTATTCGTGATCGATGACCATGCTACTCATAGCCATGATATCATGATCTAACCACTTATGATGATTGTGAGTTTCTTTGACCTTGTCGATATGCAGGCCTTTCAACTCCAAAGATTGGCCGCCCTTCGATGATCTCATCCTCATCTCTGTCGTATTTGAAGATTTGAAACCGTAAAGACTCCTATTGAAACGTGCAGCCGCGTCCTTGTGATGCCACCTCGGTGCCCAAAGGGGACGTCGTTCTTTGTCATTAGGTTCTTTTATGTCTGCGTAATTGAGAATCTCAAGGTTCCTTTCTTCTGATATAACCTTCAAGGCAAATTCTGCAAAGACCGTTGACTCAGCCTTGTGATAGTCTGGTGTGATACCATATGCCTGGACGCCGGCAAGGCCGAGCAACGCGAAGATTTTATCGCGGGGGTCAGTTGCTTGGCAGCCTGTTGTCGAAGAAACAAGCAGATATAGATCTAGTATTCCTTCTCTATAGCCATCTGTGAAGATCTCGGAAACCGTATTCCACTTAACTCTTGGACAACGACTATGCGAATACTTATTCACCAAAGTCACGACTTGTGTCTTCGGGTCTTTATAACGCATCCCAAGACGTATCGTTGCCATTTTGAATATCATGAAGTCGACTTTAGAGATAACGAGATCCCCCCATAATAAGGTGTACGTAGTTGCAAGTGTTAGCTCTTGCAGGATCCAAACCCTAAAGAAATACGGGGCGTTTAGCATAGAGTTCAAAACCCCCCAAGCTGGCGATTCTCTAGCTGGAAGTCCAAGTTCCTGTACATATTCGTTTTCAGGAAAGTACTGCTGTTCTCGGAATTCGTATGGCCTCCTTTTAGCAAGAGTTGAGATTATCATTCCAGCTGCGGTAGCCTCTTCTGGATCTGCTGGGCCAAGCCATGCATTAACAAGCGCGGCTCTAGAGTAAATATGTCTCATAATAGAAACTTGTTCGGTACGCTCCTTGAGAGAAGTTTGGTCAATGCAAATCTGGTCAACCCAGAGACATCGTGAATCACCAACTAGCCTAAGACGCCTCAAGGCTGTATCAAGGCTATCAGTTATCATAAATGTCTGACCATTGCATATCATATGCCGATTTTGTACAGGGGCACCCCACACATAGCTTGGCGCCTCGTACTTGGGAGCTCGCTTGCGTAAGTATGTTCGAAGATTGCCTTGAAGGGGGTCGCCATCCTTTCCGGGGCCGAGCTCAAAGACACGGAAGAAATCGTTGTTCGGCAGTTTTTCGTACTGAAATGTCATTTTGATCTTGACTGGGTCAATCCGTACCGCTTCGTGAGGCTTTTTGCGATAAATAATAAGTTGACAGGTAAACTCTAATTATCTTCTCCAAAGAGAGGAGATAGTCAGTGCCTGATGTGGATTCAGTTTCAATGAGCAACCACAGCTGGAAGAAGGACAAGTGAAATGGCGTAAATGTAAGGACAAATTGGTAAAGATGAATGCCTGGCAATTTAAAAGTTCGAATGTCATGCGATGCATTTTTTCTCGCAAGCAAGCCCCGCATCTTGCGAGCAATGTACATACCAGGCTAGTCAACCAAGGCAGTAATGCACAGCCGATTGGGGATTGGGCTGTAATGCACGCAAAGTAGGCACAACTAGGCAGTGTATGCAAACGCCCCTTAGTATAGCCCACCCAAGGACCGCTCAAGCCTCAAGGTCTAACCCAAGCTAGGCTCAATTATATATGAGCGAATCTGCCTTTTCAGCGCCTTGCGGTCAACTTCTAGGTTCATCATCGCTCATAGGTGCCATAACAGCTTACATGCAGCCGCACTTATCTGACCCTGTGATCGAGCTGATTACATGTAATCAGTCATCCACTAGTGTCTTTAAGCGATTTGTTGATGAGAGCTTAAATCAGCGGAGAGAACTTATTATTTTTTCTTAAAGCTTTCGGCAGTACAGCTTTGGTATTGCTGCAGGTCTCAAGTTGGTCGAGGTCCATCGCGTTTTTGTCAGTGTTAAAGGATGATATCTAGTCGCGTCCCTTTCTAAAAGCCTATGTAATGATTTCTCTCTTCGTGATAAGGAAAAAGGAGACAATACTGGAAGCATGTCGACAAAAATAAGATTGTCTTACTACTGTGAGGCTACCTTTGTTATTTTTCGACTCCGCCACTTATGGTGCCTGAAATGACTTTCCTCGCAATTGAACACAAGTTGTTAATTACGAAAAAAGCTCCGAAATATAGTTGCGACACTGTTACTAACTGCTGCTTTATCATGATAGGGTTAAAGACAGCTTCATTGCATGCCATTACCCATCCGATCTTTGTTTTCTTTCCCATCCAGCTCATTTCTGACAAGCGGGCGGCCAACTCTCGGGCACAAATTCAATACCTGCCTCACATATGGCCTCACGAACGGTTGCATCCGTCTTGTCCCAACAGTCAAGGCCAATATGCTTCAGATCTTGAAAGCGTTCAGCCTCGACATTGGCAAGCTCTAGCAAGGCCCCTTCTAAGTAACCAAGTTCTCTTTGCTGCTTTAAGCTCTCAGCCACAAATCTCAACTGCAAGGTCCCCCATTCATTTGGATCCAACTCTAGACCGTCCCAGCCTAAGTGCAGAGATACTATCGATGGCGGTAACACCCGGGTAATTGAATAACGGTCGGGTGAGACTTTAAAAATAAGCCGCGTGTTGATAAAGACATGTTGAAGCTTCCCAAAGTCTCGGAACGTGCAGGCGCGGCCGTCGGAGATGACTTGCACACGGCGAAGGTCCTAGTGTAATGTCTCCAAACTGTGCCGATAATCGCGCATCTTTTCAATAACATTTGCAGAAATCCAGTGCATCGAGAATACTCCACTAGACTCTACAACGAGCGAACGAAGGTCTTTGGCTGCGAAAGATAGTGCTTTGTTGAGATCTGAGGTTGATGATGTATCTTCCAACCGCAGGGTTCTGATGTTGGACTGGTCGCCGCCTGAACCTTTATCCCTCTCTGGAAAGAGAGATTTGGTAATGTCAAGCTGTTCCAAGTTCGGTGCCCGTTTGATAATGGAAAAAATATCCTTATCTATCTCCAATGTTCGAAGATACGGGAACTCTGTGACTCCTAGAGCGTCAAGAGCGGTGCGTTCAAACATGTGAAACTCCGAATTGAATGATGTGACTCAGCTTGGTGAGCAGTGCAATCAGCATTGGTATGAGCTCATGGTGCAAAGCCCTGTACAGGTTATTCGCCGTCATTGAGTAATTTTTCAGAACCAAACCCTTATCAAGACAATACCGACGGGTGCATAGAAGTGCATACTCCAAGATACCATCAGTGAAGGCTGGATTGAGCATGAATGGATACTCTTCCTGTCGTCCCAATACCTGGATCTGCTCAAGTGTCCAAGAATTCGTAAAGCACTCTGCCCTGTGCCGCCAAGCTTCGGCAATGTCGACACCGAGATCAGCGGCACCCTGCTTCAAAGCGAGAATGATTCGTTTCACAGACCCGTTTGAGTGTTTTGGACGAACGAAGAGGAGCCGAACTCTGTCAGCGAGGTCTTTGAGTCTTCCAACGGTGCGCATGAATTGGTTCAGTCTGTTGCCATAGGTATAAAGCTTGCACAGCTCAGAGTCTCCATAGCCAGGTGCAAAGTCATGGTACAGAATATCCTCCGCCACAGCATGCAGTGATTTGCAAGAGGCCGCAATAGAGAACAAGGTATATTTGTCGATTGAGTAACATGACTTTTGGTCGGGCTGCTGAGGTTCCTGGCACCGCTTTTGCTAGCGCAGGGTTCCGACCGACTATCATATAGCTTATAAGCGATATTCTGGAAGGTGAAGCCGTGGGAAAGAGATTGTTAGAAGTGGTGTGATTGTCCGATAAGTGGGGCAAGAGGGGGGTTACTTACTAGGACTACTGTAGCACTACCAGTACAAAAGCTAAGAAGTGGGTATACATTAACTTGTGCTTTATGTGAATAATTTTATGATTTCTAAAGAGCAGTAAGATATTAAACTAAATC
>JAAOAY010000221.1:0-30187 GCA_013396255.1 Fusarium sp. NRRL 25303 | reverse complement strand
CGTTTCCCCCTGCCCCCACAATCACCAGCTGTTAAGACCTCGACGCCCTCCGATGGCTTGAATCTCAACAAGCTCTTTCTCCAGTCTGCCAATCCCGTGTTTGTAAGCAGACCGCATAATTCCGTTCAGTCCTCGATAGAATTTCTGTTGCGCTTTCTCCTGGAGCACAACGATCTCCCGCTCAATCTCGCCTCGTCTTCTAGCCTTGGTAAGCTCTTCCAAATACGTCAAATATCCCTGAGGGACCATGACAAGAATACCGCCATCCCTCTTAACACGGCTGGGGTCCTCACCGCGCTCTTTGGCTACCCAGCAGTCAAGCTCGTGCTGGGCGGTCTCACGAAGCTCATCGTATCCTTGCCTACCCACCATATGGCTCCCGTCGTGGATCGCCTGCTCGTACATTGCGGCGGTCAGCGGATCCAGGCGCAAGTGCCCCACGACGAAGTTTCTTCGGCTGTCTGGAGTGAAGAATGTAGCAGTGCGTCTTCCTGCCATGAAAGCAGGCGGTCCCTCCATATGGGCTGGTGGTTCAGCGGTGTACACTGGCGGATCGGCCTTGTACACAGGAGATGATGGTCGATCTTGTGTCGACTTGTCACTGCGCTTCTTCATCCACTTTTGGACTTCTTCAAATGCCATCTTGCTGTTGTTTTGTGAAAGTTGTGAAAGTTTGTATGATGTAATGGTAAGAGTTTAGAGATTTGTTGTTGAGAGAGGATATGCTCTGGTATGATTGCTAAGAAAAGCTTGGTGAGGAGGAAATGAAACCGCCATAGTCGAGACGGAAACCAGCTATTTATACGGTATCTCTCACGGCTGGAGTTCCTAGTATTTCGATTCTGTTCATCTCAAGTCCAGGGATTTAATTGATTTGGATCAATATGTAACATCAAGCTTATTCGTAAGTCAGATGAACATGCTGGTGATAGCCTCATAATGTACGGTATGCCGAGTAGGAAGAGCTTCAGTTCGCCTGAAAAGACGGAAACAGCGGTTGAATTCTGTTGCTACTATTGAGAACGTCGTGCCTCATTCTGTGACTAACAGTCATGTGTGTTGTACACACATATGAATAGTTGTTCAGCATACTGTTGTTAGAACAATCTGGGGGCTTATCAGCTGAGCAATGCTTATCTTATCAGCTTATCGCTCACAGTCTTGGCTCAGGGTTGTTTCTTTGGAGGAGAACAATGAATGACACATCTGCAAATAATTCTCTCTTATTGAAGACAATATTTGATAGAGCAAATGCCATGATAACATGTTATCAGCTAGTCCTTTTCGAGATCAAATTATTGATTTTAGAGTTTGGCGTGACATGATCAGCCCAAAGTGGCTGCAGCTAATGGATCGGGTTCCCCTCTCTCATGGTCCTCCCTTGAGATCCCCAGCTGCTCTCTCATCTCAACGTCTGCCAACGTGCTCAACCCTCTCGATCGCTATAACTTTTACAAAATTTCGCTATCATTATTCGAAATGTCAGATCGATTCGATAGCTTCCCCTTCATCAGCCTGCTGAGTGGCTGGGGAGTCGTCAGGTAAGCCCCATGGCATTGAAACACGGCATTGAACTGACTGGTTGTTCCTTGTACAGTGGCCCTGGATTATTGTAAGTTACCCCGAAGCTCATCAATCGTCCGTCAACTCATTGGGTGCAGCATGCTCCGCAGCTTGGTATCCGGCATCTCAACCGCAACAGTCGCTGGCGTCTCAAGCGGCATGGTCGGCAGCATGATCTGGGGAACAGCCGGCGTCCCCTTTCTCATCGGGTCGTCTCTCGGTTTCGCGTTCGGTAGCTATCGCTGGTACGAAGTAGCGACCAGAGAAGCCATGGTTCAACTGGAGCTGTACCCCGCGCTGCTGCAAATGCACATCACGTCCAACTTTCCCTGGGTGCCGGAGCTGCACATTAGAAAGCGAGATTGGTATACAGCTGAGACGTTTCGCAGGTCATGGGTTATGAAGAGCATGCTGGTTGTTGGTTGGCTTTCGGCTGAGTCGTCATTGCGTGAGATTCGTGAGCGGAGGGAAGCAAGATTAGTTGAGGAGTATGTCGCTGCTGAAGAGGAGTCAGAGTGAACGCTTCCACTAGCAGACAATGACTTCGCTTGAATTGTTCACATTTTCGGGGCCCATAGCTCATCAATAAATCGATATGAGACTGCCAATGTTCCTCTTTCACTTCTGACGGCATTTGGGAGGGCCAGCGCTGGTGGCCTGTGATTGGATACCACGCAAAGGGGAGGAAAGAAAACATAGGACCTTGATCCTAAGTGACAAAAGGACTTGAATAATATAGCCTAAGTTTAGGATAAATTTTTTCTGAGTTTATTTTCGTAATCTACAGTAAGGTTTGCTGTTTTCTTGCCCCCCGAGGCCACGATAACGCGTCGACCACAACAACCCCGCTTTTGGGATGGCGTGTTTCCATAAGCATGAACACTCTCTGAACAGAGGCTTTAGACAGATCAACAAAAGAGCACGGCGAGTATCAGTATCTAGCTCGAATGAACAAGATAAAGATACGAACGATACATTCACAAGCGAACTCTATTTAGTCCGAGTGAGTCACCAAAAATGTGCTTGAAACAGTAATCGCTGACATGTCTAGATCATCCATCACTGGGTCATCCACTACGATGTCCATGACCGATTCTCAGCTTCAAAGCATGGCTTCCATAGCCCCAGCAGCCAAGTTGGCCGTCCTTATCGACGCAGACAACGCAAGCGCAGCCATGATAGCCTTTGTCCTCGCTGAGTTCGCAAAATACGGCACCACTTTCGTCAAGCGCGCTTACGGCGACTGGACCAGCAACCGTCTGAACGGCTGGAAGCCCCAACTCCTCCAAAACTCCATCCATCCTATGCAACAGTTTGCATATACCTATGGAAAGAATGCCACAGACTCAGCCATGATCATTGATGCTATGGATTTGCTATACTCTAACAAATTCGATGGTTTCTGCATCGTGTCGAGTGACAGCGACTTTACGCGTCTTGCGTCAAGGATCAGAGAGTCGGGATTGGTGGTTTATGGGTGTGGAGAGCGGAAGACACCTAAGCCGTTTGTCACGGCGTGTGACAAGTTCATCTATGTTGAGAATCTTGTGCCGAGATCTGGAACTCCATCGATTGAGGCTGATGTTGCGGGACCGCCAACTGCGATACCTCTCATTGGGGGATCGCCGAGTGAGAGGCCTCGACGCTTTCGCCCTATAAATTCCCCGTTTTTCAAGGGCAAAAATCTTCCGGTGGACTCGCCTGCGCCTGAAAGAGACTTTCTTATTGAGCAACCAGACAGCACAACGAACGGCAAGCGAAAGAGGCTCGACTCAGAAGCCAACAGTTCTGCACGAACCAAACCTCGCGTCTCATCCCCAGAACCAGGCGAGTTGGAACCTGAACAGCGACCCGTGGATAATCAAGTCATAGAGTGGCTTCGCGAAGCAGTTGAGGCAAGGACTGGTGAAGACGGCTGGGCTGGTCTTGCGCCTGTTGGAATGCTCATGAACAGATGGCATCCTGACTTTGATGTTCGGACGTATGGATTCAAGAAGTTGCATGAGCTTATGGCCTCGACTGGATTGTTTGAGTTTATGGATCAACGTCCCGGGGAGGGCAAACCGATTGTAAAGTATGCGAGGTATCTCATTGACAAGGACGATGTGGGGTCGGTTGACTCACGGCCAACCGGAATAGTTTCTTCCGATAGCTGAGTTTTCATCTATAAAAGCCGCTTTGTGTGAAACGGCGGACTATGTATATGTTAAATAGAAATGATAAGTGTGTGATCTATGTGAATGTCTCTCCTCCTGTGCATCATCTTCGATATGTTAGCTCTGTCATACTACGTGCCATTTCCACATACTTACCTCGTAAGATCACTATTAATCTCCAGGGCTCTCTAAAGGCATCCAGTATTGCCTCTCCATCCAACAAATAAACAAGCAGTACTTGCCCTGCAGTTGTGAGTCAACCAGGTCTGCGTTTCCATTTGGGACAAGACTGGGCATTTTCAAAACGAGCCACACTATGCAACTTTCAGTCACAGGCTTCGGTTCCTTGTGAACGGCGCATATCCTCGCAACCATCGAAACCTCGACGAGTGAAAAGACCATGGCTAAAATGGGTAAGTTCAATGCTGTTACTTTTCAATAAGCGACTTTGTCTAATATTTTAGTATCCGGAAAATACCAAACTTACCCAGCTTCAATTTAAAAGAGGGTTTGGAATAGCATTCATTTCGGAAAGTGATGTATGGCTCACTGAACGTTGCCGAGAAGAAGCAAAAAGTGGAATCAGGATGTAATGACAGTTGTAAGTGTGATTTATTAAAAGCTGTACTCTTGACTAAATGTTAAAGGTGGGGAGACGAGGTGGAGATTCTGGCATTTACGTCACATCTGCTGTTGCTGATTTATTCATAAGGAAATCAGCAACAGAGGCTGCGAAGGAGAAGTGGTCCATTAAGGTAAATGAAAAAGTTTTTTTTGGCATGGAACCCGAATATATATCTCAAATGTATAGTCTCTATGGAGAGGGGCCTATAGAACCCCAAGGAGATATAGACTTAGTGGTGAAAAAGTACATCAACGAACATCTGAAAAAGGACAAAAAGTTTCGAAGGATGAAAACAAAAGATATTATAGCATACTGACGGGGGCCCAGAAAATAGAAGTATGCTAGAGCGGCCTAATTGAATATTCAACTCCAGCTGCCTTTAGCCAAGCTCTCAAGATAAGTGTAACAGAGAATGGATTTTAAATATGCTTTTGGAAGCTTACAGCTTGTCTGCCCATATAATATTACAAAACACGTCAACCCTTAAAAGTATTAAAGAGAAATTGCACCTATACTAAGAATAAATAATTAGGTAAAGGCATAATACTGTAAGTTCTGTACAGAGTGAGAATTATTATAAAAAAGATATCTATTATTTACATCTGTCTCTCGAGGTTATGGCGGAAGGTGTAGGTTTAAGCTTTATGGATCTGGGCTATGATATTCGTCTGGAAGAAAATTTCTCCACTGACTCTCCCAGATTAGGGATTGCGACGTTGCACAACCCATCACTCCACTTTTAAGTTTTTTCATTCACCCTTCTCTAGGGAATATGTCTGCCTTCTTCAACCCCGCCCGCTCTTTACAAAAGCTCTCCGTCTATAAGCGACCTCAAGCACATATCTCAACATGCAGTCTCCAACGTAGGTTCTTGGAGACATCTAGTCCTGGTGCCTGCGCCAAAAGGCGAGTGCAACTGATGGACAGCCAGAAACGCGAAATAGTCAGTTACAACTCATTCCCTCATTTATTCATGAAAACCCTTTCCGATATTAATATGCATAGATCATAAACCACTGTTCCTTTGTAAAAAGACATTTCAAAGATCCCGTTTGGGTATGCATGTATTCCATCCAGCGACGTTGCTATAGCGCACATCTGCCGGGACATGGCGAGAGAGCAAAAGAGTGTGATCTTTGCTTGTGTTAGTACTCCGACAGACTCGCATGACCAACTGCCTAGTTCCACCAGAGCCGGGCCACCACCAGCTTTTGGCCTCTACGTCCCATTCGATATTGCCGATGCTGCTATGATTCAATTCGATGAAGAGACAGAAGCTATAGTGCTAAAACAGAAATTCTACATAAACGAATTCTTTCCTTACATGCCTCGTAAGCATATAAGTAGAATGCATGCCAAAGAATACAAGCGCCTGCAGCGATGGGGACTGGGCCGAAAAGGGTTTTTGAAGGGGGTAAGGTGGACAGCGGAGCAGAAAGTCAAATCGTATGTTAGGGGATACACTCGCAAAGAGGGAGGCAAGCTTACGGATGGAGAAGTTAAGTCGATGATGGGATCGTGGAAGGATGGCAGCAAAATGCCGGATATTGAGTGTTTCCAATGATAACTAGACTTGGTTGCCTTTCGACTTGAATATTTGACCTGAACTGAGTTGTAGTTATCAAAGTCCTTGAAGAATCAGAGCTTGGTTAAATATCCAACCGCGCGCTTTATGATATCTACGATCTCATCGGCTTGCTTCCACAGATCATTATGATCACCGTTGGCCTTCATTTCCACTACCTCAAGCCTTGATGTCTTTCTCAGGTGATCCTTCATGAGCTCAGTCTGGGCATATGGGACAAGACCATCTTCCTTGCTCTGGGCGATGACGACGACTTTGCCTTCAGGCCACTCTGCGCTCCAGTCTGTGACACTAGTAGGACAGATGGCCTTCCACACCGCCTCGTCATTGCCAAATGCATTTTTCGTAAAGTCGGTATACAGTGGCTGGAGTTGCTTGTGAGACTCTGGTGGGTTGTTGATAAAGGCAGCGAGATCGTAGAGACCGTTCAGAGGAGCTATGACCCTTGGCTTCTTCACCTTTGGAACCGAGATTCCCTTCGCAGTACCTAACCAGTGATCGGGGTTCATCAATGTCTGAAACGTCATGGTAGCACCGCAGCTGTGGCCTGACAGGACATAATCATGAGCTACTCCAAGATCACTTTGCAGAAATGAGATAGCCGTGAGTAGGGCGATTATGTGGTCAGGATGCTTAGCTCGTCGAGCGACATCAACAGGCTCCGAAGGATCGCGAGGTGGCGCGGGGTGCGTGGGATGATTGGGATGGTTTGAAAGAGGATAATTTATTGATGCCACTCCTGCGATATGTGTGTCTTTGTCACTCAGAAGTTTGAGGGCAGTTGCTTCAAAGGACGAAGAGTCAACGAGTGGATCTCGCCATGCCCCGCCGTGGATATAGATGACCCAGGGGCCTTTGCCGCGAGGCAGCACGTCTGCTGTCGGAAGTGAAGACCCTCCGAGATATTGTGGTTGCCAAACATCGAGAGTGTGTAGATAAGTTGCATCTTGTGTGTATGGAACACGGCGCTTATGCCATGTATCGCCAGAACCGACCCATGGAGTTGAGGACCAGAGCTGTGACGTCATGTTTCCGACTAGAGCCAATCTCAGGGTGTGAATATTATTTCAAGTCTCTTTACTGTGATTTAGAAGCAAGGAGAGGTATTAAAGCACTTTAGAGAGAATCGGCTAATTTATCAATCGAGTTCCTGGAGTACCCCGCGTAGTTGTTCGTTGGCTTCCAACGGCGCGTGCTATTCGCACTGTTCGGATACGGATGCGGAGACAGTGAACCGTTTCCGCTCAGCCGACTCGCTCCGAAGTCGTGGGTGATTCGGATGCGGAATTATCCTTTCCGCCTTCTCTCCAATCACCTACGACGAATCTCTGAAGTCTTTTTTACTAGATGATAAGATAGTACCTGTGTAATTGAATGCTCTTCTTGTTAACAATAAAATGGATCATGATTTTGCAGTGGACGAGGATGAGTCTGTCATTCTTGACAAGTTGGCTTCAAAGATGAATCTGTTTACAGTGAACGAATATACATTGGATATCACCATGATTCTATACGATCAAAATAGTTTCTAACCTCAATCATGAATACAGCATTACTCCTCATCACAGCCATGCTTCATGCCCTTTCGTGTTCTTACCAGGGTTCATCACCAAAGTCGCGTTGTCTCACGACGACACGTGATCTCAGTATGGTATAGCGTGTTTCCATTTATTTTTTCACTCCTGAGAAACCGATCCTGGCCCAATACCAAGACTGCCAAGGCCACCATCATGTCCTCAGCCAACCAGGATGAGCAAGGCGCACAAAATACGCAAACCCAAGTAAATAACCCGGCGATATTGCCTACAGAACCGCAATGTTCAACGTCACCTACAAGAGATTCTGGCGCTTGCCTCTCGCACCTTCAACGATGCAAGAAGGCGTTGGTCAAATTCTTATCCTTCATCGGCCCAGGCTTTATAATAGCTGTCGCTTATAGTAGGTCTTGCTTACTACATAACCATCTTCATTGTATGTTCATAGCTTACAACGGTTCTGCTAGTTGATCCTGGAAACTACTCAACAGACATCGCCGCCGGAGCCTCTTACCGCTTCAAGTTGCTCTTCATCGTCTTGTTGTCTAACCTCTTTGCTATCTTTCTCCAAAGTCTCGCTATCAAGCTTGGCACTGTCAGTGGACTTAACCTGGCTGAAGCCTGTCGAGCATTTCTGCCGCGGTGGCTTAACATCATACTGTACATATTTGCTGAAATCGCCATCATCGCGACCGATATCGCCGAGGTATGTCGTCTTTGGGATACTCCTCTGGTCATGTTTACTGATACCAGGATCCCAGGTAATCGGCTTTGCAATCGCACTGAACCTTCTCTTTCCAAAAGTCCCTCTTGTCGCAGGGTGTGCCATCTCTATCGCAGATGTAATGGTGATTCTGGTCTTCTACAACCCTGATAAGTCTATGCGAGGTCTGAGGATATTTGAGTACTTTATTCTGTTCCTGGTAATGGGAGTTGTGGTATGCTTTTGCATTCAGTTGTCGTTGATACAAAACACTTCAGTTGGGGAAGTGTTCAAAGGCTATTTGCCATCGAAAAGTATCGTTGAGCAACAAGGGTAGGCCCCCCAGCATAGGTTGTGCAACAAAGGTATTCTGACCATTTTAGATTATATCAGGCATGCGGTATCCTAGGCGCGACAGTCATGCCACATAGCCTTTACCTAGGCTCAGGCATTGTCCAGCCTCGTCTACGCGAGTATGATGTCAAACGAGGGCTAGTGCCTCCCCGCCCATCCCCAAGTAGTGCATCCGGCAACCAAGTCTCGGAGAAGACCTACTATATCCCTTCGCTTGAAGCTATACAATCCTCACTCAGGACTTCCATTGCCGAACTCGCCATCGCCCTATTCACGTTTGCACTCTTTGTTAATTCAGCTATTCTAATCGTTGCCGGTGCGAGTTTGTACAAGAACCCAGACGCCGTTGACGCCGATATCTTTAGCATACACGATCTCCTTGCATCTTCGATCTCCCCTGCAGCGGGAATCTTGTTTGCATTGGCCCTGCTGTTGTCTGGCATCACGGCAGGTATTGTCTGCACTATTGCCGGCCAGATGGTCAGCGAGGGTGCTCTCAACGTCAAGATGCGTCCCTGGCTACGACGATTAATGACAAGAAGCATCAGTATCACACCAAGTATCATCATCGCTGGTGCAGTAGGCCGGTCCGGTCTAAATGCTGCCCTCAACGGCTCCCAGGTAGCGTTGAGTATCGTTCTTCCATTTGTCACAGCGCCTCTCATTTACTTCACCAGCAGGAATAAGTTCATGACTGTTAGATCTGGTCCTGCACGACTGCAAGTTGAGGGACAACCAACGTTGATGGTAGGACAAAGGAATGATGGGGATGATGTAAAAATGCGAAATGCATGGTATACTACGGCTATCGCAGTTGTAATATGGCTGATTATTGCTATTATGAATGTCGCTAATCTGGTGTTACTTGGCAAGGGCCAGTAGAAAAGTTAGCGAGCATAGTAGCGCAAGATAGCGCATCCCGTTTATAGACATATGATAGACTCGCCCATAAGTAAGTAAATACAGATATTTTTACATAACGGCGGGCTGTTTCACGACTGGGCCGTCGAATGGATCATGATTGCAATGACGCACCAAGACTCATGATACTGCAGCTAGCACGTACAACACACCTTGCTCACGCTACCATTATCCGATGTTTTCTCACGTTCTATTGATCCGATCGCGTAGCAGTGAGTGATAGTGATGCCGTGGAATCTTTGTGATTCATTGTCGCTACGGCTGTACTCTGTATACCTGAATCTTACTCTAGGAGCTAAACCTTTAGTGTGATGGTCGATCACCCCTCTCGAGCTATTTTAGCGTGCGATATCGTATCCGGATATCAAGTATCCAACGGCTTCCCCACGATGTTGAAACAAGATGATCTGCGTTGGGGTATTAAATTTCCAGGGCTTTGGTCTGGGGAAGACATGGAACTCTGTTATCCGGACTGTTCGAGCATGAATTGGATTAACAACAGTCCTCACTCCAGCGAATCACTGACATGGCATTCCTAATATATATAAACTCGCTAATACCTAGTGTAATCTTGGTAGAATCGATTTCCCTTTATTCAACTGATACTTTGCTACTTTCCAACAAGATGCTTCGCCCACGATTCTCCGCCGCTCACCATTTTACTCTAGGCATCTTTGGATGTCAATACCATGCCGACACTCCAAGCACCGAGAAGCTGGAGCTGATCGAAAAGTTCGACAATCTCATCAAGGCTGCCAGTGTCCCAGTCGAGCGTTTAGAACAAAACAATATCCCCTCCAGAGTATGGATGACCTACTGGACCTCACCTCAAACCTTCAAGTCATGGTGGGAGAGCGACGCCACGAAAAGCTTCTGGGGATCACTACCAGATGATGCTGGCTTCTGGAGGGAGTCGGTCTGCCTCCCTGCGACTAGAGCTATGCATGAGTGCACAGGCAAAAACCCAGTTGGGTTTGGTCATTGCGGAGAACTTGTGCCTCTGACTGAGAAGACTGGGTATTGGGGAGCATATCGTTCTCGTATGACTCCTGACTTTGAAGGTGACACCTTCAGTTCCTCTTCGGACGCTTGGCAGCCTCCAAAGCCTATGACCGACAAGGTCCGTCGTGGAAGAGCCCAGATTACCAAGTTCCCGGACAACCTCTGCATTGTGATCGAGGGGCAAGACTACAGTGCTATGAAGGAGAAGGAGCGCGAGTACTGGGATGGGAATTTTGATGGACTTACTAAGCAATGGGTCACCAATGTTGTGACAGCAGGAATGGAGAAAGGAATGGTATCAGCAAGGGCATGCCACGCGTTTGCGGGAGAGAAGTCACTTGGAGCAACAAACAATACTACCAACGGTAAAACCAATGGGTCATCAAACGGTACAACCAATGGCACGCTCAATGGTGGTATCTTCCCAGGCCTTGACTACATCCGCCAAGCCCAGATCCTGTACTGGACCGACCTCTCCAAGATGGAGCACATGGGCCGATGGGACAAAGGCCACGTCAAACTGCGACGTAGCTTCATGTCAGCATACGGCCCCGGCGGCGTGATGCAAGACGGCGACATCCTCCTCTGGGTCGATCTCGGTATCATAAAAGGCGACGAGATCGACGCCGAGTATGTTGGGTGCTACGAGGGTACAGGGTTTCTCGCGTTTGACAAGAGCGCGATGTTCGCGAGCACAAGTGTCACTGCGGCTGAGCTACCGCCGATTTTCGATAAGCCGATTGCGTGTCAGCCAATTGAATGGTAGATCTTATGCGCAGTGAGATTGATCAACATGGCGCCGAGACAGGTGTGAGTGAATGCCATTGGGTGACGGGACTTTCCGCTTATTCGGGACCCGAAGACTAGAGAGGTTGTGTAGCAAACATGGTGATTGCGGCTGCATGGACTCATGTAAATGGTTGCCGGTATGCAAGTTCGGTATATTCTTATCACACCGTGAATAAAGCCCTCACGTCAGATGTTGGAGACATTATCTGTCAGAGAGATAATCAGGAATGAGGATATCAGGCTGAAGAACATGTATATATAGCTATAGTAGTCTTGGCACGGAGAGAGAATCTATAGCAATTGTTTTTAAAACGATTTCCATCTAACATTGCATCTCAGACAACATTTAGTATCTTACGATTATTACGATCAGTTCTTAAAAATGGCTTCAGCAAACCACTCCAACCTCTTGCAACTGGCAAAGACTGTTCAGCAGACCACGGAGACTATCGTGAAATATCTACAGGACACCAAGCAGCAGGAACCGTCCTTTCATCAGAACAGCAACGCGATCCAGGGTGATGCCGATATTCACTCCACCAGGATTCAGCTCAACGATGCAGCGCAAGACCTTCTGCGTCTTGTCAACGGCCCAGCCAATGAATACCGCTCCTTTTACATGAGCCACTACACTCTCGCAGCATATCAAGTTGCTTTTCATTTCAAACTTTTCAGACATGTCCCTCTAGGCAGCAAAGTCAGTATTGCCGACCTAGCTTCCAAGGCCGGTATTGATGAAGGTAGATGTCGTAGGGTGATCAAGCATCTTGCAACTCAACGCGTCTTTGAGGAAGTCGAGCCAGATGTATTCACTCACACCGCTAGCTCTGCTCTCATCGCACGGGACAGTGACATGGAAGCCATTCTCTGGATGCAGTTCGACGAAATGTTCAAAGCAGCTTCTGACGCTGCCAAATTCGTCCAAAATGATCTTAATGGCTCCAAAGACGCTGATTCACCATTCGCCACGCGTCATGGCAAGCCGCCGTATCAGTTCTACGCCGATGTGCCTGAGAAGGGCCTCAACTTTGCAAAGGCTATGGCTGCGCTGACTCAATCGGACCGCTCAGTCACTGCACTTCGCGATGGGTTCCATTGGGATATGCTCGAAGCTCCTGGGAAGGTAGTTGATGTTGGCGGTGCAAGTGGACATGTTTCCATGGACCTGGCAGCCGTATTCCCCAATCTGAGCTTCGTCGTTCAAGATGTTAGCCCTGAAGCTCTTGATGACGGGAAAGCAAAGTTGCCATCTGAGATTGCAGACAGGGTGTCGTTCATGCTACATGATTTCTTCAAGGATCAGCCAATCACCGACGCCAACGCCTTCTTCATGCGTCAGTGTCTTCATAACTGGCGGGATGAAGACTGCATCAAGATCCTTCGAGGTCTTGTCCCCGCACTTGAGAAATGCAAACCTGGTACTCCTCTTCTGATCAACGAGGAAGTTTTGCCAGAGCTGAATGAGGTTTCAAAGTATCAGGAACATCTATCGCGACAGTGCGATATGTGCATGTTTGTGGTTGCTGGGTCGAAGGAACGAACTAGGGGTGATTTCGAGAAGCTGCTCAAAGAAGCAGATTCCAGGTTCAAGGTCGTCAAGGTTCATAGGAATAGCACAAGCACTATGGGTCTCGTCGAGGCATACCTTGACTAACAGGTCTCATTCTTGTTTGCTGAGCAAAGTTCCCTAAATATGTTTGCATAAGATACGAGTGTCAGAGTGTCAATAAGTCCTCAAAGAAGGAAAGATATACAATTAGTGTACGCAAAGTCAAGGCTTACGCTGTAGCCAAATCATTCTTGTAAACGCAACAGGATTTACAGAGTATGATGGAATAAGTAGTATCAAGCTTAACCGAAACAGTACAACATACAACTCAATAAATTGTCAACTATTCGATCTACAAAGGTCTAGGATCAACACTCTGCAAAGTCGGCGTAACTTTTCCAAACAATCCCGTGTCCTTATCAATGGGCACCTTATCAATCGTAGTCTCCCTATTGTAGCCATTTCCATCTGGAATATGGAATCGATGGTACGCGATATACCACTCATCGGTTCCAGGAATGTTAATAATGGAGTTATGTCCCGTAGCAAGAATGCCCTTTGATTCATCCTTCTCCAGAAGAACACCACGGTATGTCCAAGGCCCAATGGGGTTATCTGCAGTAGCGTACCCGACACGATAATTTTCCGAGCCAGTATCATCGATGGAGTATGTCAGGTGGTATGTTCCTTTGCGATAGTTGACGAAAAGACCTTCGCGGAAATTCTGGAGGCCTGTGATTTTGTGCCAGCCTGCTTTGAGGGAGACCATGTCGTCGTTAAGCTCTGCGACAATAGGCACGCCATTTCCCCAGTAGATATACCACTTTCCAGTTTTGGGGTCTTCAAAAGCAGCGGGATCAATAGCCTGGTTGCTGACAATCTCCTCGTCGGAAGTTCCCTTGATCATAGGCTTATCCTGCGCTTTCCACGGCCCCTCGGGGTGATTTGCCACTGCTGCACCAATACTCTTATGCCCATCACTCACAGAGGGGTTATTTCCACTGTGATAGAAATAATACTTGCCCCCACGCGCTGCGAAAGCAGGAGCCCAGGCATTGCCAGTAGCCCAAGGAACATTACCATGGGTACCATTGAGGGTAAGAAATGGCTTCTCACTCTTTGTCCATGATACGAGATCTTGTGATTTCCACCAGTAGAAGACGTTGCCGCCCCAGCCTTGGAAGCCGTCGGTGGTAGGGAATATGTAGTATGTCTTGTCGACGATGGCAATGTTGGGGTCGGCCCAAAGACCAGGAAGGACGGGGCTGTCGCGTTTTGTGAGGGCAAGGCAGGAAGCCTCTTGAAGGGTGAGGAAAGCCACGAGTAGATGGCTGGGGAACGATAGAAGACGCATGATGGGATATCTGAACGCGGTTCGTGAAGTTTGTTTAGCTGTTCATTCCATCGTGACGAGCGGCGACTTATACGGTCTATTTATCATCACCAAGATCGCCAAGCGTCACTATTTCCTGGAGTTGCTCTATTACCAGTTCTCCGGCCCGTCACGGACCGAACAACTTCTCCATGGGGTAAACGAATCGTTCCTGTAATTCTATTCGTGCGCAAAGTCAAGATTCTTCCCCCACATTGACTCTGGGGGATCGGCGTTGCGGGGTGCTTAAGCGCTCGAGTCATTGGGTAAATTAGCTGGGCTCGTGTAAACCTCCAATGCTACCTGCCGAGATCGTGGGGCGACTAAACCTCGTTTTGGTCACGCGGTGGGACGATCCTTCGGCTTGGTTCCTGTTCATTTCTGGACTCCAGTGAAGGGTTCAGGACCTTGCTACAGGGCCGCTTATGGCACACACACATAGAGCCATGACATTCGTATCCCAATGCGACTGGTGCGTCATCGTATGCTCACCATGTTTGATACAAGGGTACATGCACTGCCATAATAGACGTTTCGTTCATGCAGATGCATATGTTAATCGTGGCAGACAGCCATGCGTTATATATAGAAGTTGAAGTATTTACAGATGCAATTCATGTACAGACAATAGATCCAGCTCATCGCCCCAACAGATCAACCATCTCGAATCCAGTTCTCTAGTAAGCAACAGGCCAGCCATTGTCATACTTGAGCAAGTTGATACCCAAAAGCGCCGTGCCAGCGTTATTGTAGTAATGATAAACAAGAACATCAGCATCACTATCAGTGAAAACAGCATTGTGTCCCGGTCCATGAATAGACCCATGACTAGCCATAATCTCCGTTCCTCCACCAGACGTCATCTGCTTGCCAGCCTTGTCAACATAAGGACCAGTAATGCTGCTCGACCGTCCAACCATGACACGGTACGTGCTAGCAGCACCCTGGCAGCACTTGTCGAACGACACCCAGAGGTAGTAAGTGCTTCCGCGCTTGGTGATGAAGGGAGCCTCGACGGCGCCTTCGACGGAGGCGTCGCGCTTGGCGAGGGAGTACATGCTTGATCCGGTGCGCTTGCCGGTCTTGGGGTCGAGTTGGATGAGCTTGATGCCGGACCAGAAGGAGCCGAAGGAGAGCCACCATTTTCCGTCGGAGTCGACAAAGAGATTGCCATCGATGGCGTTGTAGTCGTTGTTGTTGTTGGACTCGACGACAACGCCTTGGTTGGTCCATGAGCCGGAGGCGCCGGTCTTGCTGGTAGCGAGGAAAATGGCAGAAGTGCGCTGACCGAAGGAAGAGGCGGAGTAGTACAGATAGTACTGGCCATTGTGGTAGGAAATGTCAGGGGCCCAGAGGTTCTTGTCGCCCTTGGTATACTGTGTAGTCCAAGGCGCACCATTGGGGAAAACAGCTCCTGCATCCTTCCAAGCCGTTCGGTCAGAAGATGTCTTGAGCGAAACGTTATCTCCCGTATGAGCCAACAAGTATCCACCGCTGGGAGTCTTGACAACCGTAGGATCGTGAACACGAGTGTCGCCGGTGACGGGACCAGGGTTAGGATAAGCAGCGTTCACGCCACTGAGGGACGCGACGGCGACAAAGCCGCTGACAAGGAGTTTCCACATTGTCGATAGAGTTTATGAGTAATGATAAAGATCATCGTGCTTGAAACAAACAGACATTGCGGTGATCTTATAGCTGCGGCTTCCTCGGCATTCGGTGTAGGTACAGACAGGTCCTTAATAGTTTCAGCGGGCGCTGAAACAAGGCGGACCAAAAGCTTCGGGGAATATTATTCCATAGTGTAAGCGCTCCACGGAAGAATTGTTCAGCGGAGCTTCTCGGTCCGGTCCGAATTGGGCACGCTCGGCCGGCAGTTGAGAGTTCAAGGCGTGGGCTGACTGATGGTTCACCGCTGATAAATGACGCGAGAAAATACGCCTATTGTTACATCTCGTAATTATTTTTAGGATTTTCTTGGTATCGGTCAACTTAAAATTTCCCGGCTCTTGAGCATTGGGGATGTGATGCAGGGATGAATACGCGGATGAGTCCGAGACTGCCAAGAATGGGATGAAACGGGATGGGATAGGGGGATCAGCTGCGGGGCCTCCCAAGCCTTGAATTTCTGGAGATAATCTCTGAGAATTGTGTTTATCGGAAACATTTGTGGCAACGATCAGACGGTGATAACATTTTTATTGAGGACGACCAATTTGATCATGGCCGTACCTCCGAATTGAAGACATCTCGCTTATTTAGCTACGTCGAATTCCATTCTGTACAAGCGGTTTCATAGTCGAGAAAGCATACCGCGCAATCTTCCAGCTTCTATCCTCCTTCTTCAGAATAAACAACTCTTGGTTGGAATGAGGTTCTGAAGTTTGAGTCTGCAGCATAGTTTTTGTGCCCTCCGCTGTTGTCCGTGCGAAAGCCCATTCCGGCGACATCAAGACAATCTCGTCGATGTCAAAGGTGATTGTCAATTGGATGCTATTGAAGATGCGCTCATAGGTTTCAGTGAGAGCTTGGGTTCCTGCGCTGGCGCTAAAGTGGGGAGGCATTATGACGCCATCGCTGGTGTAGAGTTCGACTGTTTCCTTGACATTCCGATCTTTCAGAGCACTTCCGTATGCGTGTAGTACTGCAGTAATTGCTTCTGTCTCAGATGGAGGCACTGGGGAATGTCAGCTTCCGTCCTCATGGGAGAAGTGTAGGGTAGCTCACTGTTGTCGGACGTTGATTCTGCTCGCAGACAACCTTTGAGGCCTCCTGGTAAATGGAGGCACGCTTATGATAGAAAACTTGTTCAGCATGACGGATTAGCTTTCTTAGAGGTGACTTATTCTTTTATATCTTTTTCTATTAAACTTATCTATCATGAGCCAGAAGTGGGGGCTCCACAGTCTGAGCTACTGGGAAGTCTCGAAAATGGGGAAGCAAAGTATACGTGGATGATAAGATAGATACTGTGTACCTAAAGAGTTTGAGAAAACTAGAAGTGGGATCTCAATCAATCATAACGCTATGCTTATTACTTGTCATCTGTAAGCTGGACCGAAATCCTGCTAGAGTGGCCAAGGAAATTTGGCAATGCAGCTTGGCTAAACTAGAAACCAAGGGAAATCCTATTGACTTCACTACTGGCAAGAATAATACAATGACATTTATTCTGAGATGCATCAGTTAAAGACTTTTCCTTCTGTGTTCTTCAATATGGATATGAAGTTGCTACCTTGTCTGGATAACCAACTGATAGAAAACCAGCCCAGTCGTCAAGCAGGGATCATCAGTTGGTGCCTCAGGCATATGCTTATATCTCGTCTGACATTCGAACTTCACGCTGTTGCCTACTCAAAACCTTGAATCATAACTTCAACAGTACAACAAAATGACTCTGTGCGATCTTTGCAGAAAAGTTCCGTGGGAAAACCTTCCCATAGCCCCGCCTGAGTCATGGCCGTCCAGCAGCGGATATCCATATCTCCAGGACTTTCACCATTGGCCCGAAGACAGCCGAGGCTATCTACATCATCAAAGTCTGGATGCTCTACGAAACGCCGCGTACAATGAACACTGCGGTATTTGTTACTTGATACTCACTCAGGTCGAATTGTGCGAGGCGGAACTCAAAGAGCTTAAGCCCCAGTGGGAAGCGGGGACTATAACAAAGTATGGTTGGCCGCTATGGGAGATGTGGATTGTCAAGAGAGAAGTTGGAGGGGATGGGTTTTGGGTTATGAGTACGACAGATGACACATTTAAAAGGAATGTACGGCTTGTAGCGGCCATTGGGCTTTGTGTAGACGATGGTGAGATTGGATGTTCCGTTTAGAGGTAGCGATACTGATGTTGCTAGGTAATCCGTTGGCCCCGATCATTCGTGGACGACCTGTTGAACAGTATGGAGGAACTGCGAAGGCTATATCAAGGGTATGCGACTGGGTAACTGAATGCAACAAGTATTCCAAGTGCAGCCCCGGAGACAAGCTGTTGCCGTATCGAGTCGTTGACGTGGGCGATGATCCCAACAGCCCATATGCAAGGCTCAGAGAAACAAGCGGATATGAATATGGAAAATACATATCTCTGAGGTATCTCTCCGAACCAGATTTTGAACATGATAGTCACTAATACTTGCTTTGCAGCTACTGTTGGGGCAAAGAGCCCCAATTCACAACCACCAAAGCAACACTCGAAGAGCGCAAACGTCAAATCACCATCTCTGATCTATCGCAAACGCATCAAGATGTCATAAAACTAACACGAGAACTAGGTATCAGGTATCTGTGGATAGATAGCATCTGCATCTGTCAAGGCGACTATGATGACTGGGAGCGTGAATCAGCAAAAATGCTCTCCATCTACGCAAACTCTTACCTAACCGTCGCTGCCTCAAAAGCAAAGGATCACTCAGAGGGACTCTTCAGCGAGACAACGCCAAGGGAATACAAGACCTTTGCGTACAAGTCCGGAGAGGTCAGTGGGCAGGTCATGGCGTTCAATCTTCCGATTGACAATGAATCTGGTGCCAGTTCTTATGTGAGCCTGCCAGATGAGCCACTCTCTGACCGGGCCTGGGCTCTTCAGGAACGAGTGCTGCCGTATCGAAGCTTGCTTTATACGAAGCAGCAGATGTTCTTTGAGTGCAGTGAGGGATTTCGAGGGGAGGATGGCACTGTTCTTGATTGGAGGTTTGTGAATGTGCATGATGCGCCAGACGGACAGGACGAAAGAAAGGAGCCCGGCGATGAAGAAGAAGAAGAAGAGGATGACCCTAAAGCAAGCCTGTATCAGTCATGGTACAGTCTGCTCTGGATATACGGTCCTCGGAAACTTACAGAGGCGTCGGACAAACTCCCTGCCATCTCTGGTCTGGCGAGTATCTTTGCCCAACGACTTGACGACGAGTATATCGTTGGGCTATGGCGATCAAAACTATTAGAAGGACTGGTCTGGCAAAGCCTCAGATGCAGACGTGTCTCAGAGTACAGAGCACCATCCTGGTCGTGGGCATCCATGGACGGAATTCCTGGCCTGGGGGTCACGACACCTTACGAAGAAGTTGCGAAAGTTTTGGACTTCAAGATTGATCTTAAGGGCACAAATATCTACGGCGAGGTTACAAGTGGAAGGCTGCGGATCCAAGCGCCGATGGAGCAATTATACCTCGACGTCAAAGACTGGGATCCTACGAAGCCTGGGTTCGCGTATGATAACAACCCTCCGATTCGCACGGCGCATGATGAGACGCATTCGCGGTTCGACTTTGACTTTACTGCTGATGATGCACCGCAGGAGGCACTGAAGATAGTGAAGAGTTTAGAGGGGAAGGAATTCTTTGCGCTTATATTGCTGAAGGTTAAAGAAATAGATGAGGAGACTTCTTATCATGCAGTAATGGTAAAGAGGG
This sequence comes from Fusarium sp. NRRL 25303, assembly GCA_013396255.1. Taxonomy (NCBI): domain Eukaryota; kingdom Fungi; phylum Ascomycota; class Sordariomycetes; order Hypocreales; family Nectriaceae; genus Fusarium; species Fusarium sp. NRRL 25303. The sequence goes on along the minus strand of JAAOAY010000221.1, from coordinate 10,620 downwards.
TCGATGGGGGAGAGGAGTATGAGAGGCTGGGTTTTGGGTTCATTGACGAAAAGGCTTTGGGACGGCCACTGGATCTCGAAGCAAGAGATGAGTTTCCTGTTATTACACTTGTGTAGTCGAGAGAGATGAGAAACATGGTATCTGATTTTTTTTGGTGCTATTTATTGCTTCCTCTGGTACGGACCAGTCAGACTGACGGTGGGAGGCATTTTAATTTTACAGCCAGCCACGTTGTCCGAGCTGAAAACGTCGATCGAATCGAAGCTATCGCAAAAAGCCTCATTGAACAGGGGTGCAATGCCAAGACAGCCTCAGTCACAAATATTTGCTCTCTGCATGTTGTAACAGGACAGCAAGAGATAATTGCGCCAATAAACAAAATAAAGTCGGACGATGGGTTTTATCCTATAGTCTATCGACGTTGACCTTTTGCAACAGATGCGACTTGCGGGGAGCGTCCATTGACGGCCAGTGTTTTTGCTTCTGTCTGATGCACCCTAGGCTACCGAGTCACACGGGCCAAAGTTAGTCAACGCCACAGTCTTGTTTAAGCTTAATTGAAACCATTCAAGGCTGATTGAAGCGAAGGCACTGGCTTCAGGGGGCAAGAAAACACCGGACCTTACTATAGGATGTCAAAATAAGCTTAGCATAGAGTCTCCTAAGTTTAGGCTAGATTTACCTAAATATTTTTATCATTTAGGGTCAAGGTCCTCAGTTTTCTTTCCTCCCCTAGACTGGGCATGTCTTAAGACCCCTTCCCCCCATTGCGCATTCATCCCTCATTCTCACTCTCTCATCGCATCTGCAACAGCGAAGAGGAAGACATGGTCCGTCTGAAATTTGCGGTCCGTCTCGGGCTGGCATTATGCCTATCGGGGCATATTGAAAACGTCGTTGCTGGTGTGTCATTGCGTATTCTGGAGCGTCGCACATCCCTAATTATTCCCAGCCTGTTCCAACGAGGAGACTTCGACAATCACCGAGGCGACCCAGGTATCGAGCCTAGCAGCATCATGCCCAACGTACACCGGCGACCTCCAACTCATCAATATTACCAAGACCATCAACATGACTGGCGTCGAAACTCTCATCGGCGATATCACGTACAACACCGACTTCCCAGACGACTACGTTACATTCTACAGCTCGACCCTCAAGAACGTCACTGGCGACCTGCTGATGTACGGCGCCAGTGGCAAGATTACTAAGACACCTGGAGATCTGAACATAACGCTTCCTGCTCTTCGAACGATCGGCGGGTTGGGTGCATATTGGGGATGGGGCGACATATCAATTAATACGGATCCAAAGCTTAGCATACCGAAAGGGTTTCAGATCAGTTCTGGAGCTAGCCAGTCTGCGGCGGGCAATTTGTACTTGAACGTTTCTTATACTTATACTATTGGCGTATCAGGTGTCGACTTTCAAGCCACCGGGGGAGCACTTTTCACCTCGTCGGCGCAGAAGGTCGAACGCGAGATCATGATCTTCGGAAATAGTGGACTAGAGCGTGTCGAACTGGATGATCTCAAGTTTGTGAATTACACGGTCGACATCAAGAGTAACTCGGACCTCGACTACATTTCTTTATCTCTCTCCGAAGTCGGACTCTTGCGCGTCAAGGAGAACGGAAGGGACACACACCTGTCAGTACCCAATCTCAAAAAGCTTGGAGGTCGCAGCGACTCTGCCACTCATACCAGCGGAGGTGACGCTGGCGGTATCTTCAGGGATCTTGTCAACGCCAGCCTGCCATTGCTGACGGAAGTTCACGGCGATGATGTCGGGTGGTTCAAGGGCAAGCTCAACTTCACTTCCAACTTCTTCTCAGAGCTTAGCCTTCCGAGTCTCAGGACGGCAAACTGCACGCTTGGCATCGATGAGAACATTGCACTGAATGATCTTTCAGTACCCAGATTGAACTACGTCAAGGACTTGCAGATACACGACAACCCCCGCCTTCTCAACTTTACCGCCAACCTGCTCAAGAAGGCAGATAACATCAACATGACTGGACCTTTCACCAACGTCGAGTTCTTTGGTCTTGAGGTCATTACAGGAGATTTTTATCTTGCAGGCGACAATACCATGGATTGTTCTTGGTTCGATGAACACTTCCTTAATACCATTGTCCAGGGATCTTACAAGTGCGTTGGTAACCATACCAAGCCTGCAACTGAACGGAAACCGAGCACGCCAACCAACGAGGCAGATCTTGAAGACCAGGGTTCGAAGCAAGGCGGCAGTTCTTCCAGTGGAAGTAGCGAGGGCTCATCTTCAGGAAGTAATGGTGGACTATCGACGGGCGCAAAGGCAGGCATTGGCGCGGGAGTCGGTGTAGCTGGTCTTATCCTTCTCGGTCTCGGTGCTGGCTTTTTGATTGGCAAGAAGGCAAAGAGACCTCCTGGTGCAGTTCCTCATACTACCGAGTCTGGGTACCAGAAGGCTGAGCTCGATGGAGATGGCAAGCCGCCCAGTGGTGTGAAGCAGGTGCATAGTGTAGAAGCGTCGGAGATGCAAGACACGGGCAAGTCGGAGTTGCCACTTAATCCAGCGAGAGCTGAATTGGCGGGATGATTCTCTACAATTATAGAGACCTCGAAAGCTATGGTATCTACGAGACTTCGTGCCTTTAATAACTTGAATAGCTCATCTTAAATCCAAGATTAGAAACATGTGCCTCAACCTGCCTTTCATTTCCTGCGAGGAGGAGAGGTGCTCCCACGGTTTGAGGGGCTTTCTTTGACAACGCATTGGCCTTTAGGACCAAGCACAGCGACCGTGAAACTACTGGAGTCCATATCTGCTCTGTAAGCATCCTCAAACGCATATAAGTGCCTAATATTTATGCCAGGATAACAGCAAGGGCTATGAATGGCATAGCTGGGATAACCGCCACCGGGTTCGCCAAGTCACGGACCGCGGCTGAGGTGGTGCGACCGCGGCTCGGGGTATTGTAGGGCTCCGACAATTTTAGCTGCCGGTAAGATCCAGCGGGATACAGCGGCAAGAAACCACGGCACATCACTGTATCATCTCAACAATCATCTATGTAACTGATAGTAGTATTCATGCAGTATTGTTGGAAAACTTGACGTACTGATGCCTGACAGGGTGAGGTTTGATGGGGTATGCGGGGATAGCCCTGTTCCCATACTCCGCAAATTCCGACTCACTCCACAAGACGCTAACTGATCAGCCGAAACAATTTCAGTCAACTAATAGGATGGTCGTAGGTACAAATACTTCACTTTCAGATACAATAAGTCGAATTCAAGGAACGTTCTTTGCAAGACTGCAATACTGCCCATTTTTCTATACAAGTTTATTGTCAATATTTTATTCATCACCACTCACTTCGATGGATTATCGCGAGAAGATCATTGTTGTGACTGGAGCGGCACACGGGCTGGGAAAGGGTGTTGCTCTAGCATATGCAAAAGCTGGCGCCCGTGTCATCTTGGCCGACATCCAACAAGAGCTCCAAATGCCTGTCGTGGAATCTCTACGCAAATCCGGACTTGAAGCGTACGCTTACAAGTGCGATGTCAGCAATGATGAATCCGTGGCTACCTTCGCCGCCCGAGTTGAGAACGAAATTGGCACTCCCGACATTATCCACAACAACGCTGTCTTCATTCGGAGCGCGTCAATTTTTGATCTAGAGTTGGAGAGTCTCAGGAGACAAGTGGAAGTCAATGTTTTTGGATACATCCGCATCATCAAAGCTTTTCTTCCCAAGATGGTGGCCCGTGGCTCGGGATGGATTGTAAACACGGCATCGCCTAATGGTCTCACGCCAGAACCGACTGTTGCTCTCAACCTGTTGCCCTACTGCATATGTAAATCTGCTGATATATCTCTGAGCCAAAGCTTGGCAGTGGCTCTCAAACCCCACGGAATAGGCGTCAGCGTCATTTTCCCCGACGTCACTTACACAGACACTGTGCATGATCTGAATGGCTCGTCGTCGGCTGAGTTCAATCAGGGCTTTGCATCATTTCTGCAGCAGAACGGGAAAGATGCAGATTCAGAGGGACAGCGGATTGTGGATGAGGTTGCGAAGAAGAAGTTCTTTACCAGCGTTGCTCCAAAGTTCGGAGACATCTTGTCTGAATGGGCTGCAAATGGCATGGACCCTCTAGCAGATTATAAGTTGTCTCTAGTTTGAAAGATACTTGATCAGTTTCATGACATCAACACGTCTACTGTATCGAATAAATTTATGCAACTGAGGTTAGAACCCGTCCGCCTATCATTCTTGAGACATGAAACCTGGCAGCTCTTGGAGGACATTTGCATGTAGTGATGTGAGCATTTAGATACACGAATTTAGGTTTAAACAACCAAGAAACGGATTTGTTAATTAGACTTGGAGAGCTTTTGTTAAATACACCGACATACTATTCGGTTAATCCTCCTTGCATACAACATCAAAGGCGACAATGAAAAATGCAAGGAGTAAAACCAGTGACACATATCGCACCCAAGATGATTTTTTAATAAATCAGTATTCGGTTAGTTCACTACATAGTAAAACTGCAACTGCAATAATTACGGAGAATTGCACAAGATGGGGAAAGGACAGTTAAATTTCCCAAGTAATGTATTCGACGGTATTTGGCATTGATGCAGTTTCAGAGCGTCGGATCCCCCGTCTGATGTGCGCTACGGAGAGACTTTTTACAAACGCCCCACGGAATGCGACATTCAAGGTTGAGTTTCGTATTCCCCCACATACCGATCGGTTTTTGTTGTCGGCATTTATCATCATATTGACAAGGTCCTCATTTGATAGTTGAGGTTTACGAATGCCATTCTTTTAGCACCCAGAATGAGCCATCTATCCTTGAGAGGCATAGTTTTTGGGCTTCGATTAGGGCCTCAGACGTCTGAGATTATCTTATCTTAGGCCTCATCTGTAATACAGATAGACTCTGTAATGGTTGATATTGCTCTGGCCGAAGCGGAGCTTGCCGAGACTCGTAGACTTGGTAGATTGATCAAAGGTATATCTTCATGGCTCCTGTATTACTGAGCCCTACTCTTATAACATCAAATCATCTTGGTCCATGTACTCAGTTCTCTCTCCCGATGATAGCTTTAGAGACCCATCCTACTGCGCCACCGCCAGGAGTCATGTTTTTGTTGATGAGAATGACACTATCCGTATTGTTTCTCAGGCCGGTCTGATATTCTTTATCGACCCACCCTGTTTGAGAAACGTCTAGTGTCACAGCTGCGAGATACCTAGATCACCTGTCTTGGTTCGATAATGAGTCTTCAGAACTTCTGCGACAGCCTGTCCGAGACACCAAGTCACCGAGTACATCAATTGTTGAAGGCTGTCACGAATGAGCCTTCTCACTGTACCCTGATCGTCGAGTGTCCCGATGCCTGCGAGATACGGCCTGAAATCAACCTGACCAGAGATCCATGCTGCAAGAAGTGATCCGTCGAGGGTCTTATCAAGTCGAATCGTCCTCTTTTTAGCCAGTCCTTCTGCTGAATCCTGGGCACAGGCCGCGTGGTTATTTGGAACAGATTCGGCGGAACTGGAAGAGCTCACTACCCTATGAATTGACGATATGCTCCAAATGGCTATTGTTGACAGCAGAATGGCCATGGCCTCGTGATGTCCATACGTCCGAGTGCTGCGGACGGAACTATATACCTTTGCAGCGTGAACAAGGCAGAGCCTACTGCCTACCATATCTTCGCTGAGCCAATCACGAATGTGTTTCTCTGCCTTCTTCTGTTGGGCAACTGTCGTACGCCAACCGGAGAAGGCAAAGAGCCGCCTCGGGGGCAACTTTGTAAAAAGGCTGAGTGTATGGTTATGCTGGAATATCAGCTGCTCGAGGGATTCTTTGGACTGCATGTGAGCCTCATCGGGCCGTACCATACTTAGATAATTGTACTTTGCCTCTGAATCTATTTCGTCGCGGTAGATTCCAAATGTTAATATCAGGGCGCCGAATCGACCTAGTCCAGGGGAAGTCGTCTTGTTATGATATAAATACTGCAGGCTTTGTCGAATAGTTGTCACCAGACTCTCTCCTAAAGGTAAGCTTTAACAACAAACAAAGGTTACTTTTAGGAACATTTCCTTACTCGGTTCTTGCGTCATATTACTATGCCACAACTCTTCGGTGTCGGCATTCCACAGATTCTCGGAGCACGGCATTGGTAAGTGGATAGAGTCAATGTCAATGAGAGCGGGCAAATCGAACAGGGCGCTAAACTGGAAGTCCAGAAGCTGTTCCATGGTCAATAAGGTATAACGAGCCCAGCCATTTTACAAAGGATAAGAACAAGAGAGGACAGCTAAAAGAAACCAAGACTGATATTTGGGATCGTCTTGGGATAAACTTACGAGGCAACAGTACACCATCCTGCGTGTGCTTTCCTCCGCGACCCAGGCTTTCCAGCCCTTATTGGGGCTGCTATTCCCGGTCGCTTCTTTTTCTGGTGAACACGTATCACTGTCTTGGCGAGGCTCAAAGTCTGCTCGGGAATTTGCTTTTCTACACATGGTGGCGATGAGACAGGCACTGCTCTCCGCATAATCGGAAAATCTTTGATGTTTAGAAAACATCAACCCTACCTGACTCAGAATTGCGGCTTGAGCCAACGGCAAGTTATGAACCACACATTCATCATAATCCACATGAAGCTGCAGGGATCAGTACCTTGAGCACAGTGGTGGGATTTGGTACCTACAATTCGAATAATCGACCTTCGAAGTGATTCTTGTAGAAGGAATTGTATTTGCGGGGACGAAGCAAGAGAAAAGCGACAGCCAATGGTTGCAACAGCGAGAATCAGAAACCAACTTGACTTGTTGGAACCTGGATCAAATGAGGGTTTATGTAGCATGGGGAAGCCAGAATGAAAATATTCAAAGTACGACTGTATGAAGGCGTTCAACACAGTCGATGAAGGGAATTCGGTTTGTTTAAATGGTTGGCTTGTACTGCTGTCGCCATTCAGGTCCTCGAATTTGGTGCGGATGATGTTGTAGATGTCTATCGAGATATGAGGCACATGCCCAAAATCCTCGGCGTTGAAAATCTCATTCTCTGCTGTCCATGCCAACTGCGGGTCAAGAGTAGATGGGCAGTTAATGGAAGGCTCGTCAGAGACGCCTGATTGGCAGGACACCAAAACTTCTTCGCACATACCACTCTCTAAAACACACGTTGTGAGTATCGAGGATAGTGCTAGTAATGGTAGTGGGTTCAACTCACCTGCATGTTCAAGAAACTGGGATAAGTCGGTTCGAGGAATAGGATCCGCCAGACAAGTGTTCGGGATGAGAAGGCGATCCCAAGAGACATCATTCTTATCTGAACGTTCGGATGCTCCGACTTCCCCGACTCTGATATTACATTGCCATGGCACGTTTGCTAACGAGATGTCTTGCAATATGTCCTGGAATACGGAGTCGCTGGTAAGCCATGCCTCTGGGTTCCATTCAGGTAGCAGGGGGATCGGTTCCAAACTAGACTCAATTGCCTTGGATGATGACAGTGTCAGCACCCAGTTGATCAGAGTTTGACAAGGTAACAGAATTTCATGACAGCGACGCACCTCGAGGCTTCGTTGATTGCTTGAAAGGAGCTCCACATCGGCATTCACCACTGGATCCTCTTGGTTTACAGACTCCAAGCTTGAAACAGTGTGCGGGGAGGTGTCACCAATGAGAGTATTTTGATGCCTCTCGTTGGGCAGATAAACACATGTTTGTTTCTTAGCTGTGCACCGGCGACACGGGAACTTTCCGTCGCACTTCTGCTTGGAGTGACGGCAAGAACTGCAAGCCCGGGCGGCATATCGCCCCCGACGGGGGGGAAGGTCAGCTGGCGCGTCTGAGCTTGAGGAAGCATCCGAATGGTTCAAGGTGTGACGCTTAAGAGAATCTCTAACATTTCATTAGTCGGTCAGACATGGTCTAGCTGCGCGGGGACCCCATGTCAACCCCCTGAGAACACAGGCACGCGAAGGATATTCAGAATACTCCTCACCTCCTTGAGAACTGTGCATGGCAGATCGCGCATTGGAAAGGCCGCAGGCCGAGATGACGTAGCAGATGTCGATTAAGATGCTCTGCTCGCTGGAACCGGGTGTTGCAAACGGTACATGTCAGAGACATTTAGGCGAAACCCTTTTTGGTTCGAGGTGAGCCGGCAAAGACGGGGCCAAGCTACTGGCTGACTGCGCGGTTACCGATGTTGGTGATGGAGCCGAGACGAAAGTTATTGGGTGCCCACCCAGATCGGAATTTTGGCGAAGCTGTACGGAGTAGATGTGTAATGTTCGCCTGGAGGTTGATGTTAGTTGTCGGAATTTGCGGGGGAGGACGGTATTTGTACTGGTGGTCTTTGTTCCCCACACGCTAGAGACTAGCTTGGTCTAGCTTATTCGGCTTGTTTAGTCACACTTCGGCCCCATAACGGCAGTTTACCCACAGGCCTAGTGGTGGATCTCGGGGTGAGCTTGAAGGATTAATCGTGCCTGCTAGGTATCACTTGATGTCTTAAGTTGACGTACAAATAAGGGCGAGTCCACCGTATTCTCTTCGTACAACTATCCTTTGTCATCATCGGCATCATTCTACATTTTGCCTCCATCTTTCTTCCGTCTTGTGACCATCCTAACCTCATATATTCACATAACCTTTCACTTCTCCCAATCCATTGCCCATTCAGATGGCACAAACTGCCCAGAGCTTCTCCAAGTTAGGCCGTCTCACAGCCACTGAATCGAACTGGGACATAATCACCATTGGTTCCGGTCATAATGGACTCCTAGCTGCCGCCTACATGGCAGTCGCCGGCCAAAAGGTCCTCGTTCTCGAGCGCGCAAGCTATCCTGGTGGCGGTGTTGCCAGCCTTCACATGGCCGAGGAGGGCTATGTCAGTGAGCGTCACAGTGCTATCCACCAAATGATTCTGGGCAATCCATTGATTGCAAAGGACGAGCTTGGTCTACTATCAAAGTATGGCCTCAAATATCTGCCCCTTGATCCGGCCTATGCAATCATCATGCAGGACAAAGTGCTTCCGTTGTATCAAGATCGTGCCCGGTCAAAAGCGTCCATCGCGAGGTTTTCGAAAGAGGATGCGCAAACATACGATCGATTCATGGACATAGCCGTTCGCATCGCTGATTCGCTTCTGCCGAGCATGTTTGAGCCACCTACTGATACTGTGCTCCAAGATTGCCAAGACAAGGAGGTTCTTGCTGAGGTTGGATTCGCCTCCGAGGCCTGTTCCATAGATGTCATTGACAAGTGGTTTACGCACAAATCGTTGAGAGTCGCCCTTCTTCGGTTTGTAACCGAGATTCAACTAGCACACCCTAAGACCAAAGGCACAGGGCTGATGGGCTACCTTGCTTTCGGCCTGATGGAGAAGTACGGTCTCGCAGTTCCCGAGGGTGGTGGCACCGCCTTTACTCAATCTGTCATCCGCTGCATTGAGGCCCATGGTGGAGAAGTCCGTCTTAATACCGAAGTCACCAAAGTCGTCACCGAAAACGATCGCGCTGTAGGTGTTTGTACTCGAGCTGGAGAGATAAAGGCGAAGAGGGCAGTCATTGGCATGATTCACCCTCATTTGCTTGGTCAGCTTGTCGACGGAATCGATCCTGCCATTACCGCTGCTGCCAAAGCAACTCGATCTTCCGAGTTCACCCTCTTCGTCATTCACGCAGCACTTGATCGCCCTCTACGATTCAAAGCAGGGGGGGAGGCCAACGGCACTGTCATGAACACTGTCTGTCCCGGTAATATGGAGGATCTCTTAAAGAGCTACGACGATATGGCTGAGGGAAAGATCCCAGAAAAGTTGATGATTGGCCTCTCGTGCACAAGCGAACGCGACTCTACGCGAGCCCCTCCCGGGAAGTCTCTGCTGCACTGCGTCGTCATGCTCAAATCCGAGATCGCCGGGGTTGGGTGGAATGGCTGGGACTCTATCAAGGACGATCTTTGCTACAGAGTCTTTGCGTATGCTTCTGAATATCTCGAGGAGTTCAGTCCTGACATGATCCGCTCCTACGAGGTTGTCACTCCTCCTGACCACGTTTCTGATACGCCTAGCTTCCAGAGAGGTGATATTTGCGGTATCTCTATGGCTGCGGATCAAATGGGTGTCAATCGTCCCACGCCTGCTCTTTCACAATACCGTGTTCCAGGTGTGAGAGGTCTCTATCTCGCTGGTCCTTTTATGCATCCTGGTGGAGGTGTTTGGGGCGGCGGCCGACCTGTTGCCATCAGAATGATGGAGGATTTTGGTATTGACTTTGATGGAGTTATTAATGCCGGATCGTCCTCGCACCTATGAATAACGGGTTTTGCATAAGTATTTGAGGTCTAAGGGCTGTAGAACCGAGTTTAGAGGAGTTTACTTATCCTTGTTGCTGCAAACAAATTGAATGCAGTCAAATAGGCTACTAAAGGAATGAATTAAATATTCAAAAGTCTTACATTAAAATGACATGGTGGTGAGACGCCTTTTCCCTTTCGTAATGTCAAGAGAGTAGCGGAATTCCCCTTTATAGGAGTACCTTAAATGTATTGGTTACTTAGTCTTTATATTTAAAACCTTTATA
>JAAOAY010000220.1:0-10128 GCA_013396255.1 Fusarium sp. NRRL 25303 | reverse complement strand
CCATTTTCTATTTCATCATATCTCCCTTGTCCCTCCTCGTTAAACTCGTCGGCTTGTGATGGTTGTTGCGTTATGTTGTGTCGCCAAGAAGCGGGTATTTCTGCTTAGAAATCGAGTCCCAGACATCAAATCAGACGAGGCCCTGATGATGCCATCCGGCCAATCTCCCGATCCGGTCAGGTTCTGGAAAACTCATCGCGCTAGCTCCAAGAGGGGAAGTGTACCACGGGCTGTCAGTCCGGCATTGTGCGTATCAATCATATAGGGTAGCTAGACATAGAGTAGACGGGAAAGCATGAACTATATTATTTTATGTACTGCTTGGGTATTAGCTATGTCGTTGTCCTAGTTGATCTCGTCGTACAATGAACCTATATGTTGCTGAGCATCTTTTGTAAAGAGCCTCAATCCATACAGGTCAGCCCTACCGAGTCTCTAGACTGACCATGCGGTTCCCAGACGATGCTTAGAGCTCCGTGTATCCGCACAACCCTACAGCCGATAACCGCTTGCTTACAATAGCATTGTTTAGTTAAATACTAAATGAAACAACGATTGATCGATGAAGCAGATCATACATAAACCCACTGACTATCTAGGTGTTGAGAGACCAGCTGTATCTTGATCCTTGTACTACCTTAGTACCTGACGTGCCTACTAATGTTGAGGGCCAATATTACTCTCAAATGATCAGTCTCTACTCCGTAGTTCAACGAGTTATTCAACCATTGCAGAATTGCACCAATCTTCATGGTCGAGAACAGAAAAAAAGACGTTGACTTGAAGCTCCCAACATCGTTCCAGAACAAACAAACAATATACCTCTGAAACTCTCGTGCACCTGATCGGACTCTCCCTCTTCAGTAGTATCTATACGGTTTCAAGAACAAGCACATCCGACTCATCCCCGTGGGTTTCCATGATTTCAACGGGTCTGACTAAACTACCTACCAGTAAAGCCGAGGCCTCGATATTGAAAAGCCCGAGGCCCTTATCGAATTGATCAAGGCGAGATCAACACTCCAATGACATAGACTACCGGGCACAAACAGAACAGAACGGGTAAAGGGAAATCACTGTCCAACACCAGTGACAACCATTGTCACAGCTGAAACCCAGCCCGGTCTAGAGCACTGTAAGTTGTCGCTCTCGCCTCTTTCCAACGTCGCTAGTATTGCAGCCAACTCAGAACGAGCCCGTCCGTCTTTGAGTCATGCGGCACTAGCTGTAACCAACAGGGTGCAACCGGCACGCGGAAGGATGCTGCATGATGGTGAGTGACTGTGGATGCTAATTGACTACCAAAGCTGGCACACCATGATACAACACTGTTCTTGAACACAGCAGAAGGAATAGTTATGTTGTGAATCGAACATTTCTCCAAGGTGTTGATCAGCATGTCTCGGATCTCTCCAATGATCCAGACAAAGGCATATCCATACAGCAATAATGGGAGTGAAGGATTCCGGGATCCAGTGTCTAGATTGCCCATGTTAGAAATCTCAATGCTCGTCCCAACAAGAAAGAGGCAGTTATAAGGCAGCTCCCTAGCAAACATTAAGTCTCGACGCACACCGAGACGCAAGACGTATGCTATCTCAACTTTCATTTAATAGTTGAGCCAAGGAGACGAATTACTTATCAGGCCAAACATCAGCAATTCGATCAGTGCCATCTGCAGTGATTGAATCGATCAACTGCCGACAGGAAGCATCAGTTCTGGTTTTAGCTTTGACGCCAAGCCAAATCTTCGTCAACGAGCCAGCCACTGCTGCCCTCTTCATAAGGGGAGATTCTCGTGATGAGCAGACTTTCAACTGTAAATAGCACCTCTGCATTAATTAGTACCGAGGGCCGGCTTGTGGGGTCCGTCAAGCTTCCGCTTTGCGCCAACATAACGAACTCTATCCAAGAACGATGATCAGCAGCCGGCGTCTCTCCAAGCTTCAAAAGCCAGAACTAAGAAGCGCCATCTGTATCATTCATGATTTGCTCAAGTGATCATCGCCATTGCGTTTTCAACAATAGTCCTTTGGTCAAGGAACAACAAGCGTGGGTTCGGTACACACAATAAACACGCCCGAAGTAGCTGAAATTTGGAGAACCCTCGACAGCAACGACATGGTCAAGATAGTCGTATCGATCCCGATAGGAGGAGGGACACAGTGCAATACAACCCGGAGATGGAATGCCGGTAATGGTGTTTGTGGTGCCGCAGTATGTTGGCTTCCGTTCCTAGCTCAATGGATGGCTGATGACGCTAGAAAGAATGCCATGTGAGCCATGGAGCCATGGAGCCCAGCGCTAGCTCAACGTAAAGGAAGTAAGCCGCATTTCATGTCCTTATCGGGGCGAATGAACTCTGCTACTAGAATCTCTCGACTCTCGCTCACTGACACCCAGTCAAGAGAATGCTTATAGATAAGCACGAGACAAGAGCAGAGCGCAATGAAACGCAAGACAACCATTAGACTGGCAAACGACGGTGTCTCTTCATGCTTGTTGGTGTGTCAAGACAACACTCACCGACAACGCGTTACTCGCTTCGCTTCGATGTTGTCTTGACTCATCCGTGCAACCATCCCCATATCGCAGCAAGCTACGTTCCCCGACGCCCGAGTACAGCATGCTTGACAGTGCCGCTGTCTGGGGTCCAGCAGCTCAATGGTGACTTCCAAATCTGGCCCCATAGACCGTGGCTTTTGATTACCCACTGGGTATCAATGTATGATGAATGTTAACTTCAATGCAAGCTACGAGGCCAAGCAAGTCGCCCTGACGATCCTGGTGACGCCAGAGTAGGTATGTACTGTCAGATGTCGATGGCACTCTCGATAACTAGTGAAAATGTTCCCTCGTCGAATTCACTGCCGACCCATAAAACAGGGAGATGTTAAAGGCGGATAAGCAGTTCCCAACCAGGAAGCAAAGAAGCACGAGTTCATTTTCATGCCTGGGGCAAAGACACAGGTACAATTCATGCAGCGCGGATCATCGCATTGCTGTAGTTACCCGATGATACTGTGTTGCCTGGTACAGCTCCCTCGGGGGGCAAGAAAACACCAGACCTTGAAATAGGGTGTGGAAATAAACTTGGAATAAGTTACCTCGGTCTTTTTGTCATTTAGGATCAAGGTCCTGGGTTTTCTTTCCAACCCTAGAGCTTGACAGAAGTTGATTATATTGATATCACCACCCCATGTACCGGTAAGTTTATCATGCGCTGATTATATTGACCGTTGGAGAGTGAAGTTAGAGTTAAATCGACACGTGACGGACGGAAAGGGGACAGGAAACAAAACACATGCTGACACTTTTGGAGAAAAGATAAGCATCCATCAGATACAAATCATCAATAACCAGGAAGAGACAGACAAAAGCTTTGTTAACACAGAGAGGTACAGTACCTACATACACTTCAATAATCGAGTTAGCTGAGGTGTCCACGTTTCACCCCATGCGCTTATGACGTATATACAGCTAAGCCGCCGCCCCTCTATCTTCATACACCTCAACAACAAGAACAGTCTAGCCTAACTACCTAAGCAATAAGCGGGCATCCTTGTAACACGCACGGAAACTCGCTACCCCACTAGTACCTAAGCCTCTCAGGCTCACAGCTACATCATACCCAACTGTTCTTGAGCCCCCCAATCAGGCAAAATCATTCATCAATCCCTAATGCCCTGCTGCCACCGCTACTGCTACTACTACTGCTACTACTACTGCCACTGCTATTGCTACCACCTAGGACCCTACCCGTGGCTCCTCCAATAAACCCCCCCGCCATTCTCGCTCGATCTTGGTCCTTTTCAAAACGAACTCTTTGCTTGTCTAAATACTACCAAGAGAGCACTGTACACATCCTTCCTTCGACCCGATCCTCACACCTTCTCTTGTGATCTCGACCTTAGCGTATCAGCAGTACTTCTTTCGCCATGAACCCTCATCAGAAGAACAAGGTCGATGTCAAGGTAAGCTGCCCGTGGAGACCAACCTCAGGCGATTCGAGCTCCCCTCTGTGCATGACTCGATGACCATGGTACCCGTCAATATTAATCCCTCCTCACAACATCTATACCGACGCGATCTTCAATCGTACCGAATCCTCTGCTGACGCCAACCCCTCGTTATAGTCACTCACTCCTGAGGAGCAGCGACTTTTCCGCCTCTACGGCAAGCTGCCCTCTCGATCCGACCACTTCGCCAAGCATCTCAAGGACCGCAAATACTTCGACTCGGGCGACTATGCCATGTCCAAGGCCGGAAAGGGCGACGGCGTTGATGCTGGTGCCGTCGGCTCTCAGCATCCAGTCCCTGAGAACATCCCCCACCTCTCTTCCCCGGTGAACGGCTCCGGAGCCAACGTACCCAAGCACGCCCACCACGGCTCCGTGCCCGGCATCCAGGCCGGCAGCCCTATCAAGGAGAGCAGCTTCCTCAAGAGCGAGACCAGCGCTGATGAGACCGAGGGTAATGATGCCGACAAGTCCAAAGACGCAGACGCTGCTATACCTGAGCCCGTTGCCGCTGGCGGCGAGGGCATCCCAATCCGGCGATAGAGCATCCAGTGAAAATGGTCCAAAAAAAAGTTGCAACGGAGCAGAAACGAAGAGGGAGTTTTTTCTTCTTTTATACTTCTTCACTTTTGTCTCGCAAAACATGGAACGTTTGTTTCTTTGGTACTAAGCCTTGTGCGTGGGCTTGCGGTGGATTGCGAAATCGGCTTTGACGACTTACGAGGATCGCACAGTTGGCGTTTGGGAATTGGGAGACAATCTGGCTCGCACACACGGGGGACATATCTCGATCTGGAATCATCGGATAATGTTGTTTGACAGCGGCAGGGTGAGAGAAACACCACACTCTCCGCAAATGTTTATCATGTTCATTTGGTCGTTTAGCTACCTGCTTCGTTTCAGAAGCATGCTTTCTATTTCCATTCCCTTTTTCTTCTTCTTCTTCTCTCCCTGTTGTCTTCGCGTGCAGTATTACCCGGAATTTTTGCAGTTTCCCATGATATCGTAGAAATTCCCATATAACCTAGATGTTTTCCAGGTGGTGATGCTGTCTTTAAGCATCCAGAGCCTTGAGCGCCATTTGCTTGGCACCCTCGAAAGTCTTGTTACCACCAATGAAGCCAGCTGCATGAACAAAGACGCAGCCAGGAATGCCACTGATGCCATCTAGCTCAGCATCGCGGAATCCTCTCCATGCCTCGGGCAAGGGCTTTCGACTGACGAAAGAGTCCTTGCTCTCAGGAACACATTGGATACGCCACTTGGCGCCAGGCTCAGGCTTCTCAGCGTATAGAACGTAGAGCACTGAAGGAGTACCGTCCTCGAGAGTATAAAGATGGTCCTTCCAGGGCACAGACTGGCCCTCGAGAACAAGCAGACGGCCCTGCTCGTCGTACTGTGTGCGCTTGGTGAAGGCTTCCTGGACGATGGTGCGGGCAGGGAGCCAAGAACCGGCGTAGCCGTCAAGGTCTCTGTCAAACTCCTCGCCAATGCGGTTGCTGGCCTCGTTGAATTTGGCATCCTCAGCTGCCTGAGCCTCGGCGGGATCAGATGGCGTAGGGTCGTTCCACTTGGGGTTCAGACGTCCGACCATGGCACCAAGGCCAAAGGCGCCCTCGCTAAAGCGTTTCTCGAGACCTGCAGCGGCGATACCAGCAGGGTCGAAAACAGAAATACCATTGTCGTGGGCGTCGAGGGCTTCGACGAAGTTCTCGTACAGTTTCTTGTAAATCAATTCAACGTCGGCAGAGTCCTCGGGTTGTCCAAGGCGCTCAGCAACGATGGCGCGGCCAAAGTGCAGGAAGACAAGACCGGCGCTGGAGAGCTTTGTAGGACGGTCGGGAAAGGTAGTTGTGAAGCCGCGCTGGTGATGATCGAAACGACGCTTCTCAGCGTCGTACTCGCCGCCAACGTCGACAACAGTGTGGCAGGTAGCCAGGACGGCGGGGTCGCGGGTACGGACAAGAGAGGCATCACGGTAGGCGGGGAGGCGGCGGAGCATATGGACGGCGAGGGCCTCGTCAGCGTGGAAGTGGCCATTGTGAGTGCCAATGAGAGGACCGTTGCCCGTGGTCTTGACGCGCTTGGATGCTGATTCGGCCATGGTGGTGAAGAGGCGGCGGAGCATGTACGTACGTCTTTGGTGGTTTGTCGCTGTGGTTATGTATGAAGTTGTGGAGGAGGCAGGAAAAGTTGTTGGAGTTATCAAGGTGCGGGGGACAAAAATAAGTGGCACAAATGATGAAACCAAACCGCAACGACTTGCAGTGGCGTCAACGCTATCCGTTTAATTGGCAGTTTTCTTACGTGCCAAAATCTAGACAGTTTAATAGCATGAAAGTGTCTACAGATAGTATCATTCAATATATAACTTGACTGATACTTCTGCAAAGGTACTATATCATGAGTATTTCATATGTCGTGTGCTTTTTATAACACCGCGCGCGTCAGCAAAGTACTAATACACGATCTCTATATAAGGTACCTACCTATCTCATAAGCGAACCTACGTGCATTAGTAGCCTACCTAGGCTCTCGAATGCTACCTTGGCTACTTGAGCCTCTGCCGTATATAAGACTCTATCTCAACTTAGTAGATGAACGAAGCTTAGTAGGTAGCGTACTTATTATCTCTATTCCATTCTTTCATTCTGCCCTGCCTGCAACTTCAAAGTCCGGTTTCTTACAACAAGCTTGAGCCAATCACAATTGATGAATTACCCAGTTCTGACCCGCCCATAGAGGTCGGGTGCTACGACAGGATCTTGAAATAAATATAGTATTACTGTAAATGCAGCCTAGAACCTAGTAAGTACCTTAGGTAAGATACAGAGTATACCATAGCGAGTTACTCATCCAACAGTCCAGAGTAAAATACCCGAACCAAATACTCAGCCTACAGCTTCGACAAATCCGCCATCACGGTCACAGCAATCGTCTTATCCTCAATGCCTGCCCATACTCATCTTGATATGTTGGCACCCTGGACCCCGAGAATCTAATATCACAACCCAGATCAGTCTCGATTTATACTTTTACACCCTTGTCATCTATGTATGATCCATACACCATCATCCTCAGTGGTCAATTTCATTATTCTCATGCATTAATCTCAGACACATCTGACCTACCAGAAACAAAAGAAAATACATACAGTACACGGCCAAAAAGCGTGGTCGGATCTCCACCTTTGTTAGCGGGCACTTCACAACACATGGTCCGAGCAGCCATGTGGCCGCGGATATACGTACAAACAGCTGTTGTCAACATTCATGCCCAGGCCAAAAGCCATAGTGCATGGAGGTTTCTTCAGCAGGATAACTAGAGGGTGGTGTGAACGTGCCAACAACGAGTGACTTGACGCCAATGATCTGAACCTGAGTATCAAGTTACGTTGTGTTATGTTACTCTATCTATACGTACATAATCAATCAACCGATCAATCCCCTCGTTGTTTATATCATACACCTCATTAGCAGCGCTAAAAGAAACAAGGGATGGCTAGCCTGCCGCTCTGCTACTTTTAGAACAATCGATTTTGAAGAAAAGAAATAACAGACAAACCGAAATGAATCCACTGGTACGCCTTAGGTATCATGCAATGCAATGCACAAAAAACACAATTCGGCCAAAACGCTCGTTCCGCTATCGTTCCACTGCTGCCCCAATGCACCTGGTGACTTTTGCTTTGGCCAGTCATGACTCATTTCTGGCAGCTTTGACTCATGCATTACGGCCCGGACAAGTCTTCAGACCGTGTTGCCAGCATTGCCATGGGAGGCAATCAGGTGTTGGGTTGCATCCGTGTGAGGGGCGTCCACGCGGCTCCGACAACTGGGTCAACTGGCAAAGAGGTCCGGTCGGACATATTGAGCGCATATAAACATGTCGCTGCTTCGACTAGCCCAACGTCGATAATGAGGTTTTAAAAAAGGTACAATCCAGAAGAAAGGAAGCAATGCAGTCCTGATCGACAGCACTGATGTATCTCCACCAGATTGATGACATATGAAGAAGACATGATGCTGAGGCTGAGGTATCGCCCGGGGAATATCTGACCCCCATTTTATAGTCGTGTACATCTTGATAAATGTCGGATATCTCCGTATAACAAGTTCCGAGCCGAGATTATGCTGAATTAGAGAATGAGCTGCTTGAGGTTGCGTTGGATGATCATGTCCTGGACTGAGGCCATGGTGATTTTGAGCAGGTTCGTATCGGTAGCATTGGTGAAATGGCCATAAATCTCCTTCTCGGTGTTTCGGTTCAGAGCCTTAAACTTATCCAAGAAGTACTTGCTCGCCGCCTTATAGTCGTCCTTAGGTCCATGGTAATCAGTGAACCCGTGGTTCGTAATAGGGCTCTTGGGGAGCTTCTCCTTGAACAAATCCATCTTATTCAGGAAGAGGATCAGCGCTGATCTGGCAAACCAGTGGGAGTTGGCAATCGACTCCCAAAGCATGAGCGCCTCATTCATTTGGTTCTGTGCCGCTGTTAGCAGGGTATTCGTAGCTTCCTGTCTGATATCATTTGTTACCGACCCCATCCTTGTCCTCAACCAAGCACTGATCATATCCACTAATTGCGACCAAGAACAATAGGCAGTTGACATTCTCGAAGCAGTGAATCCACTTCTTTCGTTCTGAACGCTGGCCACCAACATCAAACATTCGGTAGGTTAGTTGGCCGAGGTCGAAGATGGTCTCTGTGATACCAGTAGTTCGTAATCGCGATCGGAGAAGATCCTGATCATCAGGTACATAGTCCTCTCCCCAGAGTCTGTCGATGTCCTCGATGAAGCTTTGGGACATGTTAGCGCCAAGAATTTCATGCCATGCCATTATACAACACGTACTAGGTCAGGTTGTCGTGCAACGCATATTCGTTGCCCATCCCAATGGCTGCTCGAACACCATTGTCTACCCACAGGGCTTTGATGGGCTCGAGATAGTCGGCAGGCATTGGGTCATGAGGGCTAATTTCGTGGTCGACAAGGATGTGGGCCATATGTTTCTGTAGCATCTGTTAGTAATTGGACATGTCTCACTATACCGGCTCACTCAAAATTCTCGACGGAATAGTGGCTTCGGCAGTCTTAGTGGGGAGAAGAGCTTGACTTACCTCGTTGTCCGGGTTGTCGAATTGGAGATCGTGCTCATTCATTGCCTCGGCAATAACTTTGAAAGACTGAACAATGTTGCTAAAGATGACGGGCTTCCATTCCAGCTTCTCGTTTTTGCTGAAGCCTTGAGAATAAATGAGCTTCATCTGCTTGAGGACAGTTGACTTTCCAGATTCTCCAGCACCTGTTGAACGCGCATGGCGTGTCAGCCTTATTTGTGCGAAAGCGCGGCCAGATCATTCCTACCTAGCAAGAGGAGCTTGACCTCTTTGGATAGCCTCTTCTCATCCTGGCGAAGCTGCTTGTCGATATCACGAGATCGCGCAAGACCGCGATCACCCTTATCCCGACTTCCAAAGCACATTATGGGGGTTTGAGATGGAATTGTGGCGTAAGGTGAGGTTGATTGGGAGTAGGTAGATATGCGAGACAGTCGAAAATGGATGCCGTCTCGCGTAGGAGTCGGAAACTCGGTTCGGCTGTCGCAAGCGAGTAGAGTGAGACAGACCAAACAGAAGCCGAAGTAAGAGATTTGAGGATCGATCAAGGTCAATGCTGTTACAAGAGCATGAGGCGAGCCGGCAGACGAAGTCGCGAAAACGTCCGGAAACTCGGGGTTTCAGCTATGTATTCGATAGAAGAATCGGTCTGGGTGGTGCTAGTGAAGAAGTCTCGACGGAACCAGTGTAAGTGCCAAGACCAAGTGTCTCGATAGCAGAGCGATCCGTTTCCCGTTGCTTCAGGAGAAGTGCCTTGTTCTAAGTTGCGTATGTTGGATGAGGAGGGGGGATAGAGTCGATCGAGCTGGATAGGCGAAGGGACTGTAGATAGAACGGACCAACCAAGCAAGGCCAGAGAGTATTTCTGAGACAGGGAAGAAGAAGAAGTAGAAGAAGAGAAGAGACGGGTCATCTAACGTTAGTTATTAATTAACAACAACATCCATGACAGGGCGCGCGGCATGGGCGGGCATGGGCATGGGCATGG